>DVZL01000148.1:0-28524 GCA_018236625.1 Lasaia peninsularis
AATAAATACTTTTTTCCTTTGACCCAAATGTTTGGAACTTCTGAACGTTTGTTTACATAATTTATGCCTTCTCGTGATAGATAGTACATGTATACAAAAGAAAGTTGTGTTAGTTTTAATATTTATAACTCAAGAACGGCTGAACCAATATGGCTGAAAACTGGTGAGCTTAGAACCATGAATTATAATACTTTTTATTGCGTACGTTTTATTCCGTACTTATGAACGGGTAGGTCTGAGAATTGGTCAATATTTATTTTCATACCCCTGGCCTGGCCTGGCCCATAGTGAGGCCATTTGTGAAGTTTAAATTTTGGAACGTAAAAATGTGGGAAAATTTTTGCTACACTAATAGCCGAAACATGACCAGTTGCTACGCTATGATTAAATGAAGATCTTAAGCTTTTATAATACCGTATGCATGTATATTTACCTAATTATACTTAAGGAGCGTGTACACTAAATTATATATGCATTTACATCTCCGATTTACATAATTCCACCGGATTCTTGTATACATATTCAGATGCCTCGCAGTCATCCGACGTATACTGCGTAAATATACTGGTTATTATGTAAATGCACCGCAGATATCTGGTTACTTTACATCCTGTATCCAGCAGCCAGTTAGATAAATGTTTTAGGAATATTAGCAAATACATGCGCCGAGTTGACGAAACTTCATCTAAAATCAATGTTTAAAATGCCAGTTAACAGGATGGAGACGTATTACATGATTCGAATATTACGATATCGTTGGCTTTAGCAGTTTTTGGTCATCATACTAATAGCAATCTTAATTTGTAATAGTGTTCCGAGCTCAAATGTTAAGAATCTTCTTCACTACACGTGGTAGCCCGCATATGTTATAAGTTTCATGCTTAAATCATTGTTTTATTGTTCACATTTCAGAGGGTTATGTTAAAAACTTATGAGTATATCATTAACAATATCAAAAGTAACTCTATTACGTTGCCTTCTCACCAAATTGAAGTGCTCTTGAAATCGATGGTATTAAATTCTCTAGAAAGTGCCTTAGAGGCACGATGATCACGAAGATGCTGCGTAAAATACCGTCAACTTCAAAAGTCTCAAGTGTCAAGGCGTTTGTATGAATGTTAGTATGTTTTCTGTTGGCCGTATAATAAGTGTCAAGACCAATTGACCCTATGCAGCTGCTACGCGAGCAAACTGTTACCAATGTTCTTAAACATATATAAATAAGGAGTTATTAGACTGAATCATCGGAGTCATCGCTTGAATATCACAAGGCTTTGGTTTTGAAATATTATTAATCGAGTTTTTAACCTCAAAAATTAAATAACACCATTTCTTCAATATTTTTTGGGCACTTATGAACCGTCTTTATAGGATTATTCATCTCTAATCATAAATGTTTTAATATTTGTTTAAAACTCAAAGATATAGACAGTAAAAAATAAAACAAAGAATCAAAGTTTATATTTAAGTACACGCCTAACCGCATCGAATAACCGCGAGGCTCGGGTTCATTTCCCGACGGGGACAGACATTTGTGTGATGAACATAGATGTTTGTATTTCCGGGTCTGGGTGTTTATTAAATTTATTCTCATATTTACTAAGTATTTCTATGTATTAGTATCGTTGTCTAACACCCATAACACAAGCATATAATTTGCTTTGGGGTTAGATCAATTTGTGTAATTTGTCTAGGAATATTTATATTTTATTTATTTATTTATTAAAATTGATTTGAACCTAAAATAAGGAAAGGCTAGAATCTTGATTACGCAGTCTCACACAGAAAGAACTCTTAAAAGATAAAACAAAAAAACCCGCCAAGTGCGAGTCGGACTCGCGCACGGTGGGTTTCATACCAATATTTATAAGAAACGCCATAAAAATCAAGTTGTTGTATGGAAGCACTTGTATATAACTATTTTGTTATGTTTTTAGCATTTATTGTTTTAGCGGTAACAGAAATTCATTCCCTATGAAAATTTAAGCCTTTTTATATCACGCTTTATGAGATACAGCTTGGTGATAGACAGAAAGACAGTCCGACAGCGGAGTCTACGTGATATGGTTCCTTTTCTGCACTTTGTTTCTTACCTAGAGATTTTTTTTATTATCAATAAAATATATCGGCAAAGATAATATGCAAGAACGACCAGCCGCCAGGTGGCTTATCCGTCGCCATATTGGACATAAATCCCTATTTCTTCAAAATTTTCCTTCACCATAAGAGCACACAGAAAATGACCTTAAGTTAGAAAACTCATTGGTACTCGGCGGGGTTCGAACCTGGACTACGAAACGTGAGTCTATGCGCGTACCACTAGGCCAACGAGACTAACAAGTTTGAACAAAAAGCTAGTTTATATATAAAAAAACCCTCGGTCTGTCTGTTCTCTTACAACCAGTTCCAACAGACATGACCGAGATGGTCCAACATCAATAATAATCAATGTTTGAATCATCAGCTGTTCAATTGATATAGCTCGAAGCTGCGTGACGTCACCTGTTTGTCCACTGTTCACTTTCAATTAATCTCATTAATATTATAAATGCAAAGTTTTTGAAAAGGTTGAGTCATCTATGAATGTTTGTTAATGCCTTAACAGTTGAACCCTATCGCGGTAATGTTTGGTGCAAGGACACTTGTTACTTTTTAACTTATTAAAAAAACTGGCCAATTCCGAGTCCTCTCGCTCGTTCTCTAACTCGCAAACAAGGGGTTCCTTACCTTTATTAGTAAAAACGTCAATAGAGGGGGTTCTTTGGATAGGAAACCCCTTTAAATACTTGATGGTGTTTTTAATACTTGTTGTTTTAGCGACAATAGATATACAGTATCTGTGAAAATTTCAACGTTCATCACGTTAATTACGTTACGTTATCACGGTTCATGAGATAAATCCTGGTGATAGGCAGACAGTAATAGGGTTTCGTTTTCACAATTTTTGTACGTAACCCTAAAAAACCTTTTTCTGTAGTTTTACTGTGTTTACAAAAAGACAAAAAAAGTCCCTATTTTAAAATAAAACAGCGAGCAACTGGTAGTTTTTCAATGTTGATGAAGACCTCATTTCCTAAACACATACATACATATCTTCACGCCAAGTCCCTTGCGGTGTAGGCAGAGAGTTTTGAGTACCGAATATCATTCCTACCAAGCTTCCTGCACATTCATTACTCACTTCATACAAAGATTTAACGTTAAAATAGTCTTAAATAGAATTTTTAAGTCTTAAATAGGTTTCGGAGAATAATGACAATACACGAGCTATTTCGTCGTGTAATTTTTCTAAAAACTTGAAAGTGGCCAACAATGATAATAATAATTGTCATTATGAAAAATCAAAATCTCAAAAATTCATTAACAAAATTAAATGTAGCTGATAAGATAATAATTCTAAAAATTATATTAGTTTTATAAATAGCATTTTAGCAAATTAAATAAAGTAATATAACGGTCATTCAACTTATTTAACAAAAATAATATATTGTTATTCCCTGCTTGCAAGTTCTTAAATTTTACTAAATACTAGCTGTTCCGGCGAATATCGTCACTCCCGAACCATAATAATAAATTTAGTTTCTTAATTTTAGAAATGTTTTGTTACTAATTCTATTCCGGACGAAGACGATACCAAAAACATAAAAATTATAAATCGTGGTCCAGTCGTTCTTGAGTTATAACTTATAAATGATGTAAATAACACGACATTGCTACATATATAAATTTTTTCTTACATTCGTACGGACTAGCTTTCCGCCTGCAGCTTCTCCCACGTTAATTATCAAAGCGTAATTTTTTAAACTTATAATTCTTATTACTTAACAACAAACCCTCTTTTTAATGTAGTCGGTTAAAAGTAGCTTATGTATCATTCTGATGAATAAGCTATCTTACTGTAAAGTTTCATTCAAATCCGTCCAGTAGTTTTTGCATGAAGGAGTAACAAACAAACATACAAACTTTTGCCTTTATAATATTTATACTTATATACACATTTTAATAATTTATTTGATTGATTTTTGTATACCATATTATAGATCGTTGACTATTTTTTATTGATCTAGCCCTATGTTTGCTTTCACCATGTCTGAGCAAAGTTAAAAATAAACTAATCGTTCAGTAAACTCACGAGTAAATGCAGAAAGCAATTTCACAAAACCCGAGTAACGTAAAATGGAACTAATTAACTTGATAGTTTTATCTGTCAAGTAGTACTAATCAATGAGTAGTTAATAGATACTTTACTTAGACGTGGTGAAACAGGACCTCAGTTTTTAAAACTATGCAACCGATTTCGATTAGATTTCTTTTAAAAGATAGAGTGATTCAAGAGAAAGGTTTTTATGTATAACATAATATGCATAATATAGTAGTAAAACATTGACAAGTTATAGCGCAAAAAAATATCTTATTTAGGATACCTAAATGAGAACATTTTTTGAGCCTACTCCTTAGGAGGTAAGCCAAATAATATAATACAGTATTGTACACCTTATAAAAGTTTATAAAAGTCTACGATGATATATATCTATCTCTCAGGGATAACCCACAATGACCACATTTTATCCTTTAACTTTTACTGTAATAATGGCTTATTTACGAAGCAATTTTAAGCAATACAGTGTTAATCCTATCTAAATTCGTAACTAAAACACATTGTACATTAAATATAGATATTAAATATTTAAAATGTAGGAAATTGTCACTAAATGACATAGGCTATACTTCCACATAAGCGAAGCCAGGGCGGGCCGCTACTATAATATATTAACTTCATTTTACGTTCGTGCCAAAACTATAAAAACTAGTTTCTATTTGTCTAATTTGATGTGCAAAGTAGTTTAAAATATTGTACAAAATATTATTAATGAGAAGTTATGAGTTATCTATTTATAGAGGCCAAAGTTACAGAACCAGGCAACCGAAACGTTGCAATGAGGCTGCGTGCGAATAAGTGTAGTCTACTAATCTAAAACGTGCTTCAAATTTTGGTTATTACCATGTTTTTACGTAACATGCTCTTGAACTTGAGGATCCAATCAGGAAGTCCTAATCTCTAATTCAAATACGTCGACAAAACCGACTAAATCCAAAGTATAGTCTACTAATATAAAACATAACACATATTTTGGTTGTTAATAAGGTTCTACGTATAACTCTTGAATTTAAAGACCCCATTAGGAAACCTCAGCATCTAATTCTAATAAGTCGACAAAACCTACTAAATCCCAAGTATAGTCTTCTAATATAAAACATAACACACATTTTGTTCGTTAATAATATTTTACTTAAGAAGCTCTTAAACTTGAACTAATCTAAGTCTAAAATATGAACTTCAGGAATAGTCCTAATCTCTAATTCCAATATGGCGACGAAGCAAACAAAATCGTAATCTTTTCGTCGTGTTGTTCCGGGTCCTCTGTGTAGAAATAAATGACTGTAATTGTCATGTTCCATATTAAAGAATAGAGTAGCTGAAAGTTTTGCACAGTTTACACGTCATCTTATGATACACTAGTAACATTTATGGTAATTTCTAAAATAGGAAAGATAACGTAGATCCTTAATTGTAGTCTAGAATTAACAAAGTACATTCAGTTGCGGTGAAAGTTCGTATAAAATTACAAGAATCTAGTTTTTATTTTTACTTGGAAAATACTGACTGATGTTCCTACTGTCTCATCATAAATACAAAGCGAACATTCTACGAATCTCCAAGGTACTCGGATTGCATGTTTCTTTAAACTTCCTCGATATGGCACTTCTATTACAATTTAACTCAATTGTCTTACGTACTCTTTGAAAAGCATTTTTGAGCAAAAATTGGAGCTCTGTGATCTAATTATCGCTTCGTACTTCCAATCTAGGATTGGTATATGGTGGATTTACCAAAAGGTTATTTAACTAAAGTACATTTTCTGAATGCTCTTACGGTAAATGGAATCGGAAAATAAAATTAAAATAATTAATTTGCTAATTCCACGAAAATAATTGTGATTATTGTAGCGTGCTTAAACAGATAAGACTGTATGTAGTATAAAATATGTGCTTACCTGAAGTCGAAGACCCCAAATAATATCCGATCAACTCACACGCAATCACTACGCTGTTTTACGGAATTAGCAAATTATTTTAATTTTATTTGATAACGGATTTCCGCAAAGTAACAGATTCTATCAAATATCGGAAATCCGAATTTGTATATCTGAATTCGCCTGATCTGATATCTGGATTGGACTGATTTCTATTCTTGGTTGCAGAGATGACCTAACATTCACTCTGTGTAAAAACCTTGTCAAATTCCCTTTAGTAGTAGTAGGTTACGTAAAAACGGGATAAAGTTAGAACGAAGAGAGCGGTAAAACAATTTGATTATCAACATGCAATAATCGAAAATTATCTAATTTATCATATTGAATTATATATGAATTAAATTCAATATCATTAAAGTCAAACCTATAGAATTATTCTATAGCTTTGACTATATTGAATGAATATTGAATACCATAATTGTTTCAAAAGATAAGCGTTTGTCGGTGGATTAAATGCTTAATTAATATAATAGCATAATGTTTAATTTACAGTGAAACTTATCCTAGTCTCGTTGTATCTGTAGTCTCTACATGACTATGTGTGATTCCATGAATTATGAAGTCGTCACATATATTCATAAAAATAAATAAAACAAAAACATTTGTTCGAATTGGTAACACACTCCTTTTTAAGTCGCAAATAAAATAAATTACGTTCACATATTTAGTACACGACACCTTCTAATATGATACACAAAACTTATTATTTAGATTCTTAAAATTTAATTTTATTTAAATTTAATGTAATTCAACTAAAGAGGTAGATTATAATTTACCCGTTATGACATTATTTCATCACAAGTTAATACATTTTTTGCTCGCTAATTATGTTTTGACCAAACCTGATTCATAGTTTGTAGTTTGGACCTAAAAAAATGATGAATTAATCATATCATTATTGCAAAGCTACTAGAGGAAGCAAAAGTTTGTTAACTTCAAGGCCAAATATTGTATTGGAAGTTTTTGTAATTATTTTTTTTTATAATCGGAGATTGTTACGTAATCAGGATAATAATCCACCAAACATGGCAATATGGTAGCGAAATTATAAAACGAGACTATCGATATACTTGAGTTGGTATGTTAGACTACTATAGTAGTATGTCGTGTTACATATATATACGTGTATGAATTACAAAAAAATAGTTTTATGGTTTATGATTTCCCGACCGAGCTATTATTATTTCGTAAATGGTAGCGAAGTTTAGCTTTTGTTAATGATATTGTTATATGATATGAAGGTTTTTATTCAAAGAAAACACGATCAATAACCTATTAACGACAAGAGATAGGGCTTTTATTAATAAAAACATCTTAACAACAAAACTCTAGTACGCCTAAGATAGGTTATTGAAAACGGCCGTAAAACGAAATTTTCTGAAAATGAAACCTAGATTGATTTATCGTCGCCGAAACCCCCTAAATACAAAATTTCAAGAAAATCGTTCGAGCCGATTCCATGACCGTTGATATATACATGTTTACAAGAATTGCTCGATTTAAAAAAGGTATTAAATTTAGTAAAAGGCGGTTATTTTAATATTACATACAGCCACTCCAATTTTATTTATTTGTACAGACGATGTATTTGGCCAGTTTTTACATTGATTATTTGCATTTTGAGTCGTTTTGGCGTTACGCTGTTTAATTATTACTCGTATAAACTTGTGTCTGGCGATATGTATGAGGAATAATATCCTTTTAAATGCGCGAACGTTACAGATAACATCAATTATTGAGAGTATCATCTTTCACATCAATAAGATATTAAGATAAACTTGTTTTGCAGAATCCGAAGGAATCAGTTGCATTTAGTTCCTTCAAATGATAGCCCGGCCTTTATATTAGATCTTATCTTGAAGGAAGCAAACACATTTATTTATTTCGTTTATTTATTTACTAGTTGTAGCCGCGGCTACGTCCGCATTTTTATTTCAATTATTTATTTTATACATTTCTAAAATAAAAGTAGCCTTAGGCCTTACGGCCTTATTGTATTGGCTGTCTACCGGTGAAAGTCACGTCGAAACCGATTCAGCCGTTGCAGAGATAAGCGGTTGCAAATAGACAGACAGACAAAAATCCTCAATAATGTTGTTTTGGTGTATGTACCTTTTAAATATACATATGCACTTAGTAAAAAACGCTTATTTTAATATTACATACAGACACTCCAATATATATTTATATAGATTTAACAGTTTTTCAAATGGAAAACCAGTACAGGCCCAATAGTAAAAACGCTTTCTACACTTAGGAAAAACGCTTATTTTTGTGTGTGTGTGTGTGTGTGCGTGCGAGTGCGCGTGCGAGTGCGCGTGCGAGTGTGCGTGCGTGCGTGCGTACGTGCGTGCGTGCGTGCGTGCGTGTGTGTGTTTCTATAGTATAATCTAAACTTACACTCAAACTTGAGCTGGAAAATATATTATATAAAGTCGTTTCGAGAACTTTTTAATATCGTTTCATGGTAGGTATCTATAGAACAGTAAAACGGGTGTAAAACATAAACGAAGCCACAGGCAGCCGCTAGTTTTAATATAAAACACCAATAGCATTGTATAAACAAGGTTTTGCAATTAGTTCTTATGGTTTAATTGTTTAAACAGTAAACAGTTGCACACAACCATACCTAATGTAATGTGTCATACTTGAACACCATACAAATTAAGGTTCTTGTGATGTAATTATACATCTGAAAGAAGTTGGCCACGGCTTTTTAATAGAATTGGAAAATAGAACAGACGGACATCCTGATTGTGAGAGATTCCACCTAATGTTAATGACGCTTTTGATTTAATTTTGTAAGACTAGGTGGCGTTGGTCAATTATAAATCACGTAATTATTTAACGTACCTACCTAAAATATATATAAGAATTTACCAACGCCTCACAGCGAGCTCTCAGCCACTGAACTATTAAGGTTAGAGTACACCAATGGTCTCTTATTAGCACCTTGGGAGTGTTCACTGTTCACATCATGGACAGGGTTGAGCTCCGAGATCAACTGTCCCGGGCCAAGTATAGTTCAAACACCATAGATGTCTTTCCCAAAGTGGGCGATAAAATAACTGATTTCAAAGCGGTCGTTAGACGAAATAACTTTGGGAACCTTTGGTCTAATTGGAGCTGAAGTATTAAATACCCTTTTTGCGTGTAGTTTTTCACTTGTTGGTCCTTGTCCTCTGTGTAGAATAGATCATCAGCTCGTAAGAGGCGACTTGGTGTGAAAACATGCATGTATAACTTTCAGAAAAAAAATTAAATAACTTTTATAAAGGTTTGAGAATAAATAAAATGACATAAATTCAATATAGAAAATTTTTGACATTGAAAACATACTTGCACATACAGTTTTGTTGCCTCAAATACACCGTTAGAATATTAGGAATTAAATCTCGAAGACATACGAAGATTAACGAGAATTCCCGAAGGCGAAGAAGAGGGGAGTTCGGCAGCCCGTGACGCCGCTCACCAGCCGAGTGGAACGTCTCCTACCCAATGTGCCTCCATATCATTGACTCTAACAAATCCTTATAATCCTTGCAATTATGATGGAAATGTATACGGATAATTCGCAAATGGCAACACGTGTAATGAAATAACAAAATGTTAAAACTGCGCACGCGCATAATACAACGAATATGACGAACGAACGAATAATTTGTCAGCTTAGGTAGCACTAGCAATTACACGCGGCATCGTCGTAATATGTATTACAGGCTAACTTTCCGCCCGCGTGAATTGTTTTTCTTCCTATTTATAATACTTATCGCGTTGTACATACTCTTTAATTGTAGTCGGTTAAAAAGTAGTCTATATATTATTCTAATATATACCTATGTTAGTTTAAATTTTCATGCAAATCCGTCTAGTATCGCCTCTGTTGTGTAACGGTACGGCTGTCGCCTATTAAGACCGTTAGCCACGTGTAGTCGCGGGTTCAATTCCCAGGTCGGGCAACTTTTCTTAAATGTTTTTTAGATTATTCTGAATCAGCATTACATTGTCCGGCATTGGAATGTGCCTGAAGTGGCGATAGGTTTGCCACCTATCACATTATGGGCCCTAGTATATAATTCGTGGGTGTTCGACGAGTCGTGGATATACTAGTACACCTCTGTCCACCCCTTCGGGAATAATAGGCGTTAAGGTACTCAAGTAGTTTTATCGTGAAAGAGTAACAAACATTCATTCATTCATACTTACAAACTTTGGCGCTTATAATAATAAATAAATATTACTGGACAAATTACACAAATCGATCTAACCCCAAAGTTTTTTAAAAGTCAATCGCTGAGAGAGTGGAATAGGAGACCAATGCTTGTACAAATTAAACAGCTACTGGAACTAAATAACTTCAAAACATGAGCGCAAATACGAGCGACCGTTGGTAAAGTAAAAAATATAAGTAATTACTTACTGTGAGTCAACCTCGCAGCTTATTAGAGGCGACCAAAGTTTTACAGGACCTTGACTTGGGTGATAGGCATCTGTTACCTACCTATACTTATTTCTGTTGCTTGTTGTTGTCGTATTTCATATGGAAATCTGACCGCCCGATGGTCGTTTAACTTGGTGAAGAGGGTCTACAACTACAATCAACTATTTTGAAAATCGACGAAAAAACGAAAGAGGTTTTCAGCCCGATTGTATTTCTTTACATTTGTTACCGAACCGATTATGATGATTATTTTTTGTTTGAAAGATGTTGCTATGCGTGTCTTCACACCATGATGAATTTGAAGTCGGTAATTTGCATTTGTGCTGCATTTATATTATCTTACACTTTCAATAGAGCAATTCTTGTATATTTATTTATAACGGAGATCTCGGAAACGGCTCCAACGATTTCCCTCAAATTTGGTAGCTAGGGGTTTTGGGGCTAGATAGGTCTAGGTCTTATAAAATTCCATAAATCAGTAGTTCTTACCGTTAGATGGCAATTTTTTCAAGTAGGCAAATACTTATTGCACTGACAAAAAAGAATTACCGAGTGAAGCTGGGTCGCCCAGGTAATTCGTCTTAAGCAATGAAAGTTATTTACCCGTTGGCTTGGAATTTTATTGATTGATTTTTTATTACAAGACCCATATAGGTTTTAGAAATAGGAAGGGAAAAAAATACCATTACGAAGAAAAGAAGAGAACAATTTTAACTCCAATGCGGTACTCTATCAGTCTCTCTGATAACATAAGCCCATTAAAGAACATCTAGTAATTAGGTTTTCGAGAGAGATATAGAAGTAAGACGAGGTATTACTTCTCTTATCCACTAACGGTTAATTGGAAGCCAGGCTTCTCTGCTTTTTCTACTTTATGCGTATGCTTCTATGGATATACCACAAAAGCTCAATCATTCGCGTGCAAAGACAAACAATTATACAATAATAAGACCTTGTTTGTGCCATGACCGATATACCTTACACCGATAATTATCTACGAAAGGATAAAAAAATGTGTGAATACTAAGTTGAAATTATTGCAAGTAATTTGACTAATCTTCGCAAAATCATAATATTATGCAGTGAACAGTGTGCAGAATTAAAGTAATATTTCAGGGTCAACCAAATTATCAAATTGTAATTCGCACGCGGTAAAACTGCAAACAGCCAACTTCAATTTCATTATGGGGTCGTCAAGATAGATATTTTTTTCATTTTTGTCTATATTTCAAAAAGTACTAAAGCAATTGCCACAAAATTTATATTATGAAGTCGTCGAAATAGAAAAAAAAAAATTACTAGAACCGGCCAAGATCCAGTTCGACTCGTGTTGGAAACCACCGTTTCACTACATATTATAAAACAAAGTCACTTTCTCTGTCTCTCCCTGAATCTCCCTTAAATCTTTAAAACTGAGCAACGGATTTTGATGCGGTTTTTTTTAATAGATGGATTGATTAAAGAGGAAGGTTATTATGTATATAACATGTATAGTATACCCGAGCAAAGCCGGAGCTGGTCGCTAGTTATCTACAAAATAGCAAAAAATCACGTTATTGCAGCTTTTACATGTATTTATTTGATTCTGTTATTGTTGTTACAACGGCAACTGAAATACATTATTTGTAAAAATTTCAACTTTCTAGTTATTACGCTTATTAGATACAATCTAGTGACAGAAATACAGACAGACAGATGTACAGCGAAGTCTTAGTAATAGGATTTCGTTTATACCCATTGTGTACGGTGCCCTTAAAGCCCATATTACACCAAATCGGTTTACACTCAGAAGTTGTAGGCAACAAGCGCGTATACGAGGAGCATGTAATAAAGACTTGTACTTCTAATTAGCTATAAATATGATTTAGCACATGTAAGCACAACGGCACACGTATTTCGCACATGTATCTGTGCAAAACATGTGCTTGAACCCCTACAGTGTAACTTACTAGTTCACTTAGAGAAACCACTTTTTGTTTATTAAAAGTTTATTTTACACATGTTTAGGAGTATGGATAAGCCCCTTATAATCTTTTATTTATTATTTATTAGTTTTCCGCCCGCGACTATGCCTGTGTGAATTGTAACGAGTCATAAAGTAGTCTTTGAGTTAATCTAACTTATAAGCTATTGTAAAATTTCCTGAAAATCCGGTCAGTATTTCTGCATAAAAAAGTTACAAAACACATTCACAAACTTTTGCGTTTATAATGTTAGTCGAATTTATTTAACACTTCATTGTACCTTTGTAATATTAATAACTGTGTGGTGTAATGGTATGGCTGTTGCCTGTTAAAACCGTTAGCCGCGTAGGGTTCCGGGTTTCTATTCCCAGGTTGGGCAACTTTTCTTAAATCTTTCACCGAGCTTATAATAGAATAAAACTTATTTTATAATAAATTTAGTATAAGTATTAGAGAATATATTAAAAATTGGTTGCCAAAAAAGAGTATGTTTATGGGAGCCTCCATTGAATAGTTATTTTATTCTATTTTTTTGCATTATAGCGGCCAGAGAAATACATAATCTGTGAAAATTTTAACTTTTTAGTCATCACGGTTCATGAGATAGAGCCTGGTGACAGACAGATTGATAGACAGACGAAAGGACAGTGGAGTCTTAGTCATTGGGACCTGTTTATACCCTATAGGTACGGAAACTTAATAAAAAATAATCACCAAATGTTTGTACGCTTATAACTCCTAAACGACTGTACCACATTGGATAATTCTTTTCTCGGAAATAAAATTGTATATTTTAAAAGCTACTTTTGCCTCCATTTATTTTACTAAGTAATTCCCCGCCTTTCAAGCAATATTAGATAACAGTAATGTAGTAACAGTAAAGAAATCAGTAGTCAGTTGTCAGCCATTGTGACAGAATATAAAATTGTTTAGTTAATTCAATCGAATAATCACAATAATGTAATTGTTACATCAACATCTCGATCATTGTGCTACTTTGTCGAAAATAATACTCCGACTTATATTTATAAATTTAAAAGACATTTATAAACTTGCCAATGCTGAGTACACGCGCGAGTAAAACTCATAAGTATGTTACATTCTCTAAACGTAGCTATTTTGTAAGCCTGTTAAGACCGTGTGCTACGTAGGGTCCCGGGTTCAATCCCCAGGTCGGGCAACATTTCTTAAATATTTTTCAGATTTTTCTGAGTAAATATTGCATTGTATTATATATTGTTCATCGTTGGCGCTTGGTGAAACTTCCACTTATTCATATTTTAAATTAGAAAACACATGTACTTTTTCACATATAACTTGTAATTGAAAACTACTTCTTAAAATAGCCAACCGGTTTCGCTTTTTACAGCATCATCAGGGCTAAAACGAAAAAAAACCGTAAAATAATATTAAATATCAAGTTTAGCAAAACTTATAACAAAAATTGTTCAAATTTTATTAAAATGACATTAATGAAAGTGTTATGTGTTGAAAAGAGAAGTTTATATAGCTTTATATACTATTACTATATTCAGGACAGTAGTTATGCCTGCAATAATCTTTTTATGAAAATAAATATCTTCACGCAACCGTTCCAAAAGAGGTAGGCAGAATACTTACTGCACCTACGATTAGCCGACTATATTAGGTCCTAGGATGCCACAGGTGGCTAGTCCGATGCCAAATGGGCACAAATCCAATTGCGTTAACTTTTTTGCTACCCAGTTTGCACTTACCCAGGAATCAAACTAATTTAATTAGTCTGTATAAAATTATTTTTAAAGACCAAAAAATTTAAAAAAATGTTTAAAATTCTTAAACTGACCACATCATAATTATATCAGTAAACGAGTCTAACATCTCTCTGGCCGCAACATGTTTATTTATCAATGCAGTTTGTATAAGAAACATTTTTTTGTTTATCAGCAGTACAAAACCTTTTAGTGAGAGAGTTTGGTTCAAACTAGACTGAATTTTGCTAAACCTGTTTATCATCAAAGTAAATGCAAAGGATCCTAGAATCTATATTAAAAATATAAATGCCAGCGGTTCTCAAACTTGTGAATTAGCTAACTTCATTGTAGTGAAATTATGTATGAATTTTTTAATTTCCCATTTCCAGAAAAAAAATTAAATGAAAAAAAATGGTTTTCTTAAACGTGACGGCTTTTATAAATTCTTTGTTATTCATGACGTGTGTTATTTCCCGTTTATAAAATTTAAAAAAGAACATGAAATTTAACTCATATAAAATTGACTTGAGCGCAGAGGAGAGTGGGTTCTGCTGAAGATGCTTCGGTAACGAAGCGAAACATACGTTGAGAGTAAATTGCGTGTCTTGCTCGATCGAGTCGCGTTATATTACTGTTTTAGGTGGGAGTTTGCAAAATATATATTTTTCAATATAGATTTAAGTCAATGATTGAGTTTATCAATTAAATTAAAATTAATTTATCAATGAATGAGGCGTTACCTTGCGAAAATCCATAGTCAAATAAAATTAAAATAATGAATTTGCAAACGCGAAAATATTTTATTTGAGATTGTTTTCGCTGGTGTATAACTTTACGGGATTTACTTAAATTTTGAGCACCACTGACCACTATCAATGTGGTCAGTCTCTATAAATGTAGAGGCAATGACCATTCCCCATCACCGTCAGACAAGGCCTCAGAATGTCACAACGTCTCCAAAACACAACGGTATTACGATTTTTATTACTAGTGAAAAGTGTAGTGAAAGTGAAAGTGAATTAGAAATAAGTGATCTATTGATTTGTTATACTCTGTGTAAATAACGGTCAAATTGATTTATTATATTACAGGAAAATTGTTTTGTAGAATTAAAACCAGGTTTTTTAAATTAAGGATACGCGTTGAAAATCAACAATTTTAGTGTCGGCATTTGGTGTAATTCTATAAATATACCTCTATGGTATGCACATGGTAGTAGTATCTAGCAGTAGCATGCTAGCAAGAGGCGAGTATAGGTTAACTAGGTCACTCCCAACAAGACTACTGGTTGAAAAGTGCTGTGCAGCAACTCACCCGCGTGGAGATCCACCGCCTTATCTTTTCCTGCCGCCATAATGTCAATGTCGTATTCCGGTCCGGAGGGTAGGGTCGCCGGTAGACTTCAGACCTGACAGCCCGAACACAGGACAGCCATGCACCTGAAACGTCTATGGTGTCTATAGACCACGGTTGTCTCTTACCATCAGGAGAGGGCTATTTTCGTTGATATAGTTTTATTCATGTAAATTTCAGTATGGCTGTAATAACAGTTGTTATTTCTGAAATAAGTACCTGGATACCCCAGCTTTACTTGGTCTTTATTTTTTAGTACATAATGTTTTTGGGAATTATATTAACTTAAAACTATGTAAATTACGTACTGATTAATTATGAATAATATAAAAAGAGAAAAAATATAAGAAACACTCGGACCAAGAATTGAACCCGGGTTTACTGCGTAATGACCCGTGCCGAATATTAAGTATTGCTAACTCTTTCTAAACTGCACAGCGTTAATACAAACTGGCCTTGTGAAAGTGAGATATGAGATGTTTAATATTGCGGGCACGTCGTTGTTAGGAGTGTTATCTCCAGATAATAGGTACTTTTAACTTAATGTATGGTCTAGTAGTAGTAGTAGTTTGGCTAAGTCCATTGCGCGAGACGCAATGGACTCTAAGAATCTAGACCGGCTGTAATTTTCATGTCACTTTCGTTTCCTTCATAACTTTCTAACTGGTAGGATGGGGTTATTAGACTATTAGATAAAGAAAATGAATTACAATGTTTTTATTAGATTCGAAAGCAAACCGACAAACAAACTTAATCATAATTGTAAGTATTTTTGTTATAATAAGCCGACCCGGCGAGCTCCGTACCGCTTAATATTAACAGCTACGACCGTTTGTCCGGGAAAAAATAACGGGTGATTAATTCCCACGTTCCTTGAAATTACCTCAATTTCTATTTGAATAAGAACCTTCTTCGACAATAATTAAACATTATATTTAATATAATACACAAACTAAACATATATTAGTAGAAAGCTAGTACTTATGCTGCGACATCATCCGCGTTTGAATTTAATAAAATAACAGTAGTTTAAGTTTTTCCTCATTACATCAGCTATCTGCCAGTGAAAATCCCGTCAAAACTAGTTCAGCCGATTCAGATATTGGCCGGAATGAATAGACATACAGACAGATATAGAAAAATTAAAAAAATAAATCGGTATATGTACCGTGTATACTGTATAATATAGACATATTATGCATTCAGTACAAATCGGGACTTTTATTTTACTGACAGACACTTCCATTTTTTATTTGTATGGATATAGTTACCTATTTGATATTAGATATGATTTTATAAGAAATATATTATAGTTAAGTATCTCTTATTCGTCAAAAGTAGTCTTATTGGATTCTTTTTTATCCATCAGTGTATGTGTGTCTATGATTTAACCAACCCCCTAAATAATATTATGGGCAGCCAAAACGGAAATCAGCTATTTTATTTGCTATAAATCACTTCCAAATCTAATATAATCAAATAAATATTTTGCTACACCAATTATTTCTTATCGACCAAATTACATAACACCTTTACTTTTGATCAAAGTTGAAGTGCCGGGTTCGCCTCCCGGGTATGGCAACTTATTTTACAAGTTTTTTCAGTTAATCTAAAAAACATAGCATTCCCTGGGTTTCGATTTATGACCGATATGACAAGGGACTTACTGCTTGTCACAGCATGGTAACTAATATCGTCGGCTATTATGGGTGCATGTGTACCTCTGCCTATTCTTCAGAAATATAGGCGTGATGACATTTTTTTATTTTTTAGTAATGTCGTCCAATATGATTATTCTTTTAACAGAAATGGATGTGGTGTTTCCTTGCCCTGTACTCCGGTTCAATATGGAGACCAGTCAGTACCGGGGCTTTGAGAGCTCCTCCGAAAAACCCGACTACGATAGAAGCTCAAGCGAAGTTTTTCCAGTAAGATTTATTTATTAATAAGTACTAATACTGTATAAAGGATGAATTGATGCTAATATTCTATCACATGATATCAGGATCGTCTACGTAATCTAGGTGTCATCTGACCTCTGCAATCCAGAAGAGAAACTAGACCCATCTTCCATTAACCTTTAAGAAGAGCATACATGGAGTCTGACTCAGGTGACCCACTTGCCCGTTTGCTTCCTCTTCTATAAAAAAACGAATCCGTGTTTCTTCAAGTTTTCCCTTACCGTAAAAGCACTCGGAAAATGTCCACAGATTAGAAAAACTCATTAGTACATGGCTGTGTTCGAACCTGGACTACCGGAGTTGTATTCTTTAACCATTGGACCACCGAGGCGCAGATCAACTAAACTACAAGTCCTACATTCAGGAGCAGATTTTAAAATAAATTTTAATTAAAAAAATGAATATGGCAAAATAATAATCTCTACATAATTATATGTATAAAACAAAGCTGCTTTTCGTAGTCAGTCTCTATATATTATGCTTAGATCTGTAAGACTATTCAACGGATTTTGATGCAGTAGATAGAGTAATTCAAAAGGATGGTTAATATTATGTGTACTAGCTTTTGCACACGGTAGAACACAGAAGAGAACTGGGATCAAAATATTATTTTATTACGCTACTGTAGACCATTCACATTATGTCTTTCCATAGAATATAATAAATAACATAAATTTCTATCCCCTATTTTAGGCGATGGGGAAGATTTTTAAAACTAAATAAGGCGGATATTTTTAATTACCTCTCTCTCTCCATTCCTTTAACGATCTCCACTTAAAAATCACGTCAAATCGCTTGACCACTAAAGCAATATAGCTAGATATATTAATTTAGCTAGATTTATCAATAAATAAAGCATAATTTTTAGTTAATAATATACAAATAAGAACATTACTTTATAGGGATTTTTTCTCAGTACAGCTGAGTCCATACAAGATAGAGTTCGGTCATGTTTGCGAAGACCCTAACACATGGGAGCAGCGGTATGAGAAGAAAGACTTTAAAAACCACAGGGACATGGGAAAAGTAACTCTATTTATTATCTCGCTTTGTCTTCTAACCTTCTTCTCTTGTCTCTTTCTCTGTTCCGCTTCGCTTGGCTTGGCTGAAGGTATAGGCATTTGCCTACTTCTGAGGACTTCGATCAGGGTCATCGGCAAGGCAGTGAGCGTCACTTCATAGAGAGACACGAACGGTCCAGACCATCTACAGGATTATTTTCCGCTAAAGTATGCCGCTTCTGCTTTTTTTCTTTTACTTGCATATATCTCTTTTATTTTTATTTAAGGACGCTTAAACAAATAAATATAATGGATAATGTGATTTCAGTGATTACGAAAAGAATTAAGTTTAATGCCAATTATTGTGCTTGCTTTTGTGTTTAACTCTGTGTGTCTTGCTTTTTTATTAAATTATATTTTACTTGTTATATTATGACATATCATTTTTTGTGCGGGTTTAACTCCCGGGTAGGGCAGCTTGTTTTTCCAGTTTACCTGAAAAACAAAAGGTTGCCTGGGATTAGATTTATGTCCGATATGAAGGACTTGCCACCAGTACTTATGGGACCTAATATTGTTAGCTATTCGTGAGTGCATTAGGTACACAACCTTTGCTAACCACTATGGGGATATAGGCGTGACGGTATTTGTTAATTTTATTTAACTACCAGTAAAAAACGTAAGGAATACAGGTTACTTTTTATCCATAGCTCGAGTGGTTTTCATGGAAAAAAACTATGAGAATCAACTTAAATATCAATATATATTTTATTATATCGTATTTATTATTATCAGGTCCGATGGGGAGATAAGAAAGGAGGTTATGGTGAACACTATTGGGACTTAAATCATGCAGGTCACACTGATGATCATAACGGCTATGATGATGGCTCGGATGATGGCTCTTACCATGAAGAATCTAACGATCCCTATGATGAACCAAGTCAACACTCTCCAAGATATGGTACTGAGGAATATAATCCAGAACAAGCTAGTTACGAAGAAAATGGTAGAGCTAAAAGAGCTCATTCAAGACAATCAGTTAAGACTCGAAAAACTGAGAAGGTATATGATGAAGGTTTCGAAAAAAAACCAATAGCACCAAAAAATACTGAAGAAATTGAAGAAAGTGACAAAAGCGGTGAAAATGAAAGGGAAAGTGAAAGAGAAGAAAAGAAAAAACTCAATAAAAAATCTCGGAGACCTGTCGAAAGTGAAACTGAGAAACCTAAAGAAAAGAGTGACATTGTTTTAGTAATAGATCACAAAGATAAGGATGAAAATAAAGAATATAAGGACACAATTGCTAAACAGACTGAACAAAAACATTTCGTGCCTTATGAAGATGGTGCAGGAGTGAGACAGCATTATCATCCTCAAGTAGCTTCTGCATCTGTGCCAAGACTGTTTCTCGAACCTTCTACTGGTCATGTTGTAGACAGAGCAACTGGGCAAGCTTATGTACTACAGCCAGTTGTCATTCGTAATCCTATTTATAATTAATTTAACCCTAGATTTATATATAAGTTTCGTGACTTATAATAAGTATTTATTTTATTAAACGACTGTTACAAAAAATATCTTTTTTATTTCTTAGTGTTGATAACCACCTCTCTGGTCGAGTGTAGTCAGTAACCAAATTTAACGTATGATGTTCTGAGTTTAATTTCGGAGTAGGGCAACTTGTTCTTATGAGTTTTTCTAAGTTTATCTGAAAATCATAATGTTGTTTGAGATTGTATGTGTCACCTGTGACGTCAGGAATCAGGGCCTAATATCGACGCCTTATCGTCAGTGCATGAATACGTATATCTGCCTACCCCTTTTGAGTGATCGACGATCGATCGTGACGATATTTATTTAAAATGTTAATTTGGGAATCTATCTTCTTCTCTTCTGGTATTCCCTATGAATTGTAACAGTTTGAGCAGGATGTTGCAGTCTATTAAAATAATAAGACATTGTTTCCTTTAAGATTGGACATGTCACGTATACACTTAGTTTCGAAATTACAATAAAAACACATCTACTGTTTTACAATAAAACAATACATTTAATAAATCAAAAGACTTTCAGCAGTTGCTTTATTCCCGAAGATGCTTTTAAAAGGGAAAAAGGTAGAATTTATGAATAACTATTTTTTAATTAAAAATATGAATAAGTGGTAATTTTTTTTAAGCGCTGACACGGCAAAATCTTTAGGTAGATATGAATCTTGATGTGACTTCGTCCGCTTCTTTATTTAATTATTTTATTATAAATATATCTAAAATAAAATTATAGAGATCCCCACTAATATTATAAATGCGAAGTAACTTTGTCGGTCTGTGTCTGGTCCAATTTCACGCCTAAGCCGTTAAACCGATTTTGATGAAATTTTGTACAGAGATAGACTTGACCTTGAGGAAGAACATAGGCTACTTTTTAACCAACTACATTTAATACATATAATATTATAAGTATTACAATTTCTGCCCTTTAAGTTTATCTGTGTTATTATTGGCGGAGCTGTGAGCGGAAAGCTGTTTGTAGAATAAAAAAAACGCCACACACAGAAGACTTTCATGCAGAATTTCTCACGCATCATCGAATGTTATCAGTAAGTTTATCACCGACTGGCTTGAGGGTACCTCAATGCGGGTTTTCAAATATCACAATTGTAGGGAGAGGGGTCGGTTTAGGTATTATCAGACACATCAATGGACGTGGTGTAAGTAAAGTCCAAACATTCAAGCTTTCGATCAGGTGGTTCTTTTTTAATTTATCAGAGATAATATTAACGTATTACGTGTTTATATTTTTGTAATAGTGAGATCAGACAATGAGTGGGTTTGAAAGAATATTTCTGTGCAAAAATGTAAAAGGGTTGGTGAGAGACAGGTTCTTATGTCTTATGTACTATACTAACTGACACAATTTCATGTGAAATGACAAGACAATTATTAAAAACTTGTACCCGCGACTTCGTCTGCGTTTTATTTTATTTTGTTTTATAAGTAGGTACATTTCCACAATAAAATTTTAAAATAGAAGTAGCCTGATAAATAGAGTGAAAATCTTGTAAATTTGTCCAAATCGGTCCAGCCGTTTCAGAGATTGGTAAGTACAACCAGACAAACAGACGTCGGAGAGACAGACAAACACAAAAATTCTAAACACAGTTTTGATATATGTACCTACTCTTGTAAACATACATATTATACCTATGCATTTAGTAAAAAGCGGTTAATTTAAAATTACATAGATACGTACATTCTGTGTGTCTGTATATAATATTAAAATAACTGTTTCTTACTAATTGCATGATATATGTTTACAAGGCCGCCCAAACAAAAATAATATATTTAGAATTTTTATCTCTCTGTCTAGATTTGTTTCCGCTAATCTCTGAAACGGGTGGACTGATTTTGACAGGATTTTCACTGGTAGACCGCTTATGCATTAAGAGTAGCCTAGCCACTAAATTAATTCTCTTAATGAAAAAAAAATTGTAAGAAATTTATTTAGCCGTATTTCAATACACTATCATAATAAACGCTTATAAAAACCCATCTCTACAGTGGACCATGTGAATATAGAATAAATAAATCAAGAGATGGTAGCCCTTAAGGGAGCCCATTGTAATGCTAAACAGTGACACGCGCCACAGATGAAAAAACAAGATTAAGGCGAGGAAGCTGGCCATTGTGTCGTTTGTATTACCATAAGACGTCATCACTCATTTTTTCAATGGTTATAATTTTTGAATCATATTTTTTTAATCAATCCTACGATGTAGTGGGGATTGTGTCCGACTTTGGCGCACCAGGTCTCATGTTCAATTCCTGGCTAGGGCAACTTGTTTCTATGAGTTTTTTCAGTTTATTAGAAAAACATACTGTTATATTTTTACTGTTATATTCTCTCCCCTTACTCCGCATTGTAATTGGCGTGAAGATATATATGTATATTATTATAACTATTAGATAATACACAAACTATATCGTTTCAAAAAATGACTTTAATTGGTCAGTATGAACTTGACTTTCTAATTATGAGTGATTTGATTGGTTAATGTCCCAGCAGGTATCGATGACTATGCATTTCTAACGTCAACGTAGGTACTATAGAAGTCATGACACAATGAACGATGAACTGATCTAAACGGTGGAACCTGAATGTCACGATTCCTATACACTGGTCTAGCTTCGTCACATTCATTATTCTATTCATTCAAACATGCTGGTTTCGAAGATCCCTGAAACCACACTCGGACAATACACGAGCAATTTAGTAAAAATAACCTAATAAGACACCTTTGTTTTGTATTAGGATAAGCCAGCGAACAAGCACACGGTCTCCTGATGGTAAGAGACAACCGTGGCCTATAGATAGGTACCATAAATCTTGGAAATGCGTCACTATTTGAGGTCGGGTTGTTAGATCGTAGGTATGTCATTATAGCGGCAGGAATAGGTAAGCGGCGAATCCTTAAATAAGCGAGTTGCTACACAGCACTCTACCACCAGTTGTTGGAAGTGTGTGAACATATTGTAGGGACACACATATATGCAAATACAGTAATAAAATATATTTGTATAAATATGTACGAGTGCCCACACTGTTTCCTCGAAGGTTTCATGTTTTTATGGAATGCTAGTCGTGCCAGTGGCGTTACGACCCTTTACTGGTTAGCACCTAAGTTTTAAAATGATTCCGTGTGTTGAGAAAAAATAAATCATTTATAGTGGTAGAAACTATTCATTACAATCTCAATAAAATAAGGCGCCACTCCACATTTGTGCTACATTAAGGGTAACCAACCTAAAACCTACACATATTCTTAACACGGACGTAATACCAAATGACAATTTCATTCAATTCTTATATTCAACGTTTGCCAAATCTATTATTTGCAAGTACAGTAGAACTTTCTCACAACCAGTAATCCCTATACGTAAACCGTTATCACGTAAGTGTAGACCAAAGGTGTCCCTGTCCACCCTTATGTTCAAAACAAGTTTGACCAGTTACGTGGGAACAGTGGCCAGTGTTATCAAATTAACGGAATTGCAACCTTATAGTAATATATTAAGGTTTCAATTTGAAAGATAAGACATATGATTAGGAAACCCCTTTAAGAATCTTTGTCTACAAAGGTGTCCCGTTGGAAATGAACAAGTGTCAAGGGTGTGTCGTATTATTTATGAATGGTCTGACACATGGGCTTTTAATTCGGGGTCAAGAGCGAGTCGTAAAGAATTAATTTTAAACAAAAATTTAATAATTATTTTAGGAACCCCAAAACAGTTGTAGGTATAGTGCGACTTGATTAGGCAAGACACACACGCTTTGCAACCGAAGCACCTTTAGGAAAACTAGAGGGCACTCCATGACTGTACAGCTCTAAGTTTTTTGGCGGGAGTTTGCAAAATAATAGTTTTATTTTTGTGTAAATATGGATTTTCACAAAATAACGCCTATTCTATCAATTAAAATAGTTTAAATTGAAAAATAGAAAAATATATTTTTAATAAATAAAACGCAAGCACTTTTTCACATAATATTATCACTTATATTCAAAAAAATATTTTTGAAATAGCAAACCAGTTTGAAGAAGCATCGCCAGGTGAAAAATGATGTGTTTGTGTGTTTGTTACATAGGTATATGTTTTCTTTTAAAATATAAATATTAAGACTCACCAAGTGTCAACGATGAAAAATAAATAATATAACTTTGAATTATTGTTTCCAATAAAAAATATCTAAATCCTACGTTACAAAATAAATTAAGTAGGTAGGTACATACCTATTTAATGAAAGTTACATATAATAAAGAAAAATCAAAATAAATGAACTGTTATTATTATGATTTTTTTTAAAAAACAGAGTTTAAATTTTGAAAACTCTAAAAAAATATTTTTTTACTGTGCCCGATATGGGAATGGACTTGTCACATCGTGAAACTAATATTTGGCTAATCCTGGGTGTATGACTTGTAAGTAATTACCTCTGCCTACCCCTTAGGCCATATGGGCGTAATGATATTCATTTATTTTTCAAACAAACTCGCACATCAAACTGTCGTATTTTTAATAATATTGAATTTGACGGAAAAAATCGTTAAATAAATTTTAATATTTTTATTGTCAACAAAATATTTTCTCAGAATATTATTCAATTCAACCGTGTGTCAGATTCTTAAGGAACTGTGACATGCAAATAAAGGGTCATCATAGACTGCCCTTTCCCACATAAGAAAGTGGTCAAACCGGTTATAGGACGAACCCTTCGCCTTTAAAACATAAAGAATAAAAGGACAGTTGGGTCGTCCTAGTCCATTCTTTGTCCATAACCCGTTTGACCAGTTTGGGCCTGAGAACATTTTAAACGTCCTTTGCATAGCACCTTAATGACGTTCCTTTTAATGAAGATTTCCTGGTTCAAGTTCAAGTAGAAGCTTTGTGTTCTCATGATTTGGAAGGCACAAAAACGACTACAAAATAACTAAATGTCTGCAGATATTTATTTACTATTTTTAATATTTATTCAATCACCTACAAGTCTCTGAAACTGAGGTGTATGTTTGATGAGAATAATGAACGTGCAGGACGCTAGGCCAGTGTGCAGGGATCGTGGAACTTGGCGCTCAGTGCTCTCTGCCAACTACATAAGGGAATTGGCGTGAAGATATGTATGTATGTGTATGTATCTAAATGTATTTATATAGAATATTTTTTTTTACTAAACTCATGTTATTTATTATACTTAATTCTTTTTTATTTTCTTTTTTTATTATTTTTCTGGAACCCAAACAAGCAAATGGATTTCCTGATGGTAAAAAATACACGTCGTCTATAGACACCAAACTTGGAAATGATGCATTGCCAATCTAAGGATGGTGTGTGCCAATCGAGAGCACCTCTTGCGTGAGTAAATTTACCGGCTACCCTACCTTCCAAACCAGAACACAACAATGGCGAGCACTGACGTTATTGTGGCATTGAGTTATTTATTTTTAAGACATGGATAATGTGATAATTCCTAGAATTTTTGAATATATGAGTTCCTACGTGGAAGTCTATGTAAAATAAAATATTTTCTACTCCATTGTAATTATGTATAAGTTCCTAACACTCTTGCATAAACACGGTTATTTAGAAGATAAAGATCTGGAAATTTTGTTTTGAAGAATGAGCCTCGCGTTCCGCGGGTAACCATTGCCGATACGACGAATTAAAGGCAATTATAGTAGAAGCGAACATTTATTACACGGCACGGGCCGGGCGGTATGAAGTTCACTGTGACAGCTAGTACATATAGGCACTATATTGAATAATAAACACATTGGGATTTTTTTGTGTCGAAAAACACGCTCACACGAATGACTGCTACTTTCCTACAAAAACCAGACCACAATTTAATTAAACTTTTTTGTTTTTATATTTCAAAAAAGAGCCTAATCCGATTGCCTTACAACAATTAACTATTATACAAAACAATAAACATAATCCATTAGGAATCCATGAAATAATCTCATAATGAAAAAGTAGATTTTGAAGTTGACTAAAAGTAGGTAATTATTACGTAGGCAGGTTTATACCTACTTGACAATCGAATTTATAGGAGACCAGTGATCAGTGACCAGTAAAACATTACCTAATCACTACACGTGCAAAGCTGGGACGGGTCGCTAGTAATATTATAGTTTAATAGTAGATAATATTTATTTATAACTGGTGGAGTAACCGCGTAATAAAAGAAATGTCGGAAGATTATTGTTTTAAGTTTTCCATATTGATCTCAAATCAATAAATGTTTATTTTGTTAAGGTAAAAACGAAATATGTAGGCGTGGAGCAAAGGCTATTTTGTTATTATTATTTTCCATATAGATGACAATAATTGATAAGTACTGTATGGAGCCATTATTGTACTCTCGACAGAGAGTATATCGCTGCCCCCGACGAACAAAATCGTAATAGGAAAATGTCAATTTTACAGGAGGCGATTAAAACTGAATATCTTAAAAAAAAATATCAAACCTATAAAGGACATTATTTTACTAAAAATAGGCGAAATATTTTAGGCACTAGGTATATTTTTACTAAATTTTCACTAAAAGTTATATGTAGGTATAAATAAGAAAATGATGAAAAAATCTATTACTGAAATAAACATTGGAGAATGTTAACATTAACTATCCTTACGATAGTGTTCGACTAAAATCAAAAAACGTGATGATCATAGTAATTGTTTATTACGATATTGTTCCATGGACAATATTTGTATTTAATTGCTATAATTCATAAAATGTCTGCAATTATCATGATGTATTTGACTTCAACATTATGGTAAAGATAAATCACAATCTTCTTCGGTTAAATCTTTTAAGATGTAAAGAAAGGCAAAAATTAAATACACATAAGAAAAAAGTGAATGTGTTAATGTTTTTATCGCTCGTTACTATACATTTATCATTACTAATGTTGTTTATGTCGAATACAATAATTTAACGGGGTTGTTGTTCGTAGTATTGATAATTAATTATTATAACTAAATGTTGTCAATTTCTAATTAATTCAGTGAGTTTGATATTAATAACTTTACAACCTATCGACATTCCAAGACGTCTGGCGTTAGATGATAAACTCCTAATTTTTTGCAATAAATATTCTATAATTATTTAATCTTATAATAATAATCGAGAATAACATAAATAAAAATTAAACAAATCATTGAATTTTAATTATGTTTTCTTGTTTCTCGGGGATAATGTCGGCAAGTTTGTAAAAAGTATGATAATATTTTGAGATGGCCTCATTATCACACTACACTTTAGGTCATCAAATAGAGCCTTGATTATAGACAAAGGCACAATACAAACAAAGTACACATTTTGTAGTGTTTGTACCTCTACCTCGGGTAGTACGGGGTTTTTGTCAACGTTTGGTTTTATATGGTTGAGGTATCAACCTCGAATGGATCATCCTTGAATGCATATATAGCAAAATTTTTAGATTCACATAAAAAACTCACACCTCTATCAATTTCGAGCAAAGACTTTTTCGTCCATGGGTATCTTTCAAGCAATTCTTTAGGACAAAAGGTTTTTTATAGTGTAAAAATCCTGCTGCTCTGTTTCATTCACTTTATATTTCGGATGCGAGATTTTTGCGTTTGTAATTCCATCATACTTTAGAATACCGAATGCCAAGTTTCACGGTCCCTGCACATTTTTCTAGTTTCCTCGACTTTCATTAATCTCTTAATACAAACTCGCCGGTTTCGAAGACTTTTGACACCACCCTCGGATAATATCCGAGTTATTTGGTCGTAGAATGTCAACTTTGATCTTCCCGGCTACTTACATCCATCCACTTTCTCATCGTAATATGTTTTGTCAATCTATATGCTTATTTATTATACAGTATTTTATTTTTCATAGCCCTATCGATACACGAATGCATATTGTCGCCTTAATTTTGGCTATGCCCAAATCGGTGTGTAATATTTTTAAGCCATAAACTTGTATGCCATGTAAGTAAAGAGTAAAGATAAACCGATTTTTGTTTTGACCGGCAAAACCGTCAGATTACATCAAATACAGTTAAGTTATGGTACTGCATATTTTCTTTTATAGTTCAAAATTCTTCATTCATTTTTCACTCGAACAGTATGGTAATAGTATCTTACTCTGATGTTTTCACTCAAAAGATTTCGTAATAGGTGATTGCATTGAAATTATTGATCGTGTTGTCCATTGAATAAAAAGATAAAGAGTTTTACTGATCGGAAAAATGCAAAAGTATTCATCGCACGACCATGAATTTTTTTTTAATATGAAATTTTTTTTTAATAATACCATGAAGGAATAGCTAATCTATACTAATATTATAAAGAGGAAAAGTTTGTTTGTTTGTTTGTTTGTTTGTTTGTTTGTTTGTTTGGTTGTAACGAATAGGCTCCGAAACTACTGGACCGATTTTTAAAATTCT
>DVZL01000149.1:0-28472 GCA_018236625.1 Lasaia peninsularis
GGACTGGAACTGTTTTTTGTTTCATCGTTATCTAAAGACCAACTATCACACACCAGATAATCATTAAGGTTAACATCAGTTTCTTTTTCAATAGACTTATCTTTCCTATAAGAATCATTTTTTTCATCTGATCTATGTCTACTTTTCTCCTTATATCTACTTTTATCTCTGTCCCTATATTTATTATCCTTATATTTACTATCTTTATATTTATCATCTTTTCTGTAGTCCGAATATCTTTTTGATTCGCCCCTTGAACTCTTAGATGTTTCTTTGTTTTTATCTTTTTCTTGCTCACTCTTATCCATATTTTTTTCGTCTTCTTTCTTGCGTTGAAATGGATTATCATAATCGGGCAATATTTTTTGATAGTCAAATTTAAATTGTCTTCCTTCTGCTTTAGCTTTTTTGGCTTCACATATTATTTCATCCAATTTCTCAGGATCTAAAAAGTGCAAGTATGAGGATTAATTTAAGAAATACAATGGAGTGACAATTAAACTAACTAAGATTACTAAACTACTTAGATATGGTCAAATATAGGGAAAGATTATGTACTTCAATTTTGAAGTTTTTTGGGCAACATTGTTTACATGGTACAAAACTTATAAGCCCTTTTATTCAACAAGATATGAAATGGCCGTGGGCAGTAAATGTATATTTTATTACTAAAAAAAACGAATGACATAGGTTTGAAACAATTTAAATTTTACCTCTGTTATTAGTTCATTGTTTTCAAAGATGTCTCAGACAATGAATCAATATAGGCTAAAATGATATTGATCACAAAATAATGGTTGCATTTCTTAATATGAAATATCCGTGTTTTACATGTTATCTGAGGGGTGGATTTGCGAGATTATTTTTATTTAATTCTAATATTCGAATGCTTAACATCACAACCACCATGTGCGATGATCAATGTGAAGACACATTTGATTGAACAGACCCTTTGTCCAACATATTATTAAGATGCCGTAAATGGAAAATATTGATAATATGTTTTTATCAAAGTTTACTTAAGCTTAAGAAAATGTCATTTTACATTCACTGTATCAAATAATCTAAACAACCATAATATCATGGAACTTTTTCATTAACTAAAAATCTCTAAACTAAATATAATTAACTATTCTACGATTGCTACTTACCAGAGATAAGATTATAATATCAAATATAATTTCAATATTGTTTATATTTTACATGTAAAGTACATTACAAAATACAATTATTCTACATGAAAAATAAATCATTCAGGTTCTATTCCCACCAGAGGTTAACTGTTACGCAGAAGTAAGACATTGATATTTCCATTATCTTTTTCAAGAATCGTAAAAATATTTTTCTTGAAATTGTAAATTTAGTCACATAACTGTAAAATTAATTGGAGTACCTTGGGTACTGGCTGAATCATATACAAATCATCTTCTCAAAAACAAGAAAATGATGATGCTTTTTCTTGTATTTGTTCTTACAGTGTTTGCTTCTAAGTCTAAATTATGTCATATTTTATTTTGTCGAGACACAAACAGAAATATAATAATAGAGGAGTGTAACTTATGGTTGCACAACAAAATCAGAAAACTGTATTTCATTCTAAAACAATTTTATAGCAAAAGTGTACTGCACAGTTAACATTAGTAAAAACAGAACCTATAATGTAAGACTTACTACACTTAAATGCACAATTTGTTCTTGGCTTTGGCTTCTTGTGTAACTTAATCCCTCGAGATCTTCGTTCTACATGCATTAAAACAGGCAAATAAAAACCACTATATTTTGATATATGCAAAAAAATTGTGTAAAATGATGTATAAGTTAGATGTAATATTAAATAAAAAATATATATCGTCACTCCCCTATCCCCAAAGGAATAGGCAAAGGTACCAAATCCCATTCCGACAATTAGCCAATGACATTAGGTCCGAAGATAAGAAGTTAAATCTACATAATTGTAAAAACTATAACATGAGTGGTGAAGGCTTTAGCTTGTGATGACTGTTTTAATTTTGATTTAATGTCACATAAAATACCATTTTTTTAATTAAAAAAATTGGTTAAGTGCGAGTTGGACTTGCACACAAAAAGTTTCTTAACAAATGTAATAACAAAATAATCTTCAAAAATCAACAAAGGTATAAGATGTTAAAAATAATAATAGCTTGTCTATTTCTTGCAAAATAAAGATTTCGTTAATTTTATTAAAAGTGACTAAGGAGCCAGCCAACTGGGAGAAAGACACACATATGATGGGTTATGTAATGTATCAACAGCAAAATATTGCATTTTAAATATTTTACTAAGGTATAATATAAGCAATCTGCTTAAATTAATAGAACCGAATTATAATTTTTTTATCAAACCTCGTACCATGTACTGCAATCTATATACACATAGCCACATCTTTTAGTTGTCAGGAAGCAACTTGGCAAAGAATCTTATTTGTTGTATGGAAGTCTCTATAAATATTTACTTCATTCTGTTTTTTAGTATTAGCGGCATCAAAAATAATATAAGTATTTAGTAGCAGTAGTTTTAGTGAGAGCATCCTGTTGTTAACCTTTAGGTATGGAACCATGAGATCTATCATCATCCCCAAAGACAAGAAGTTAGTAGTAGAACTAACAACTTACCTAAAAATGTTTTAATTGGTGGCATAGCCTTTGTAGGCATTGCTGTTTCACTAGTGGGTGTCGGACATATAAGGCCTAGTGGTATGCCCAGTTCCACAAGCTCCATTTTCCTCTTCATATCCTCAATTTCTGATAGAGTTCTTTTTTGTAGCTGGGAATACGATTCTGTAAAAAATACAGTTATTTTAACAAAGCTATCTTTTATCTTACAATAAAGTAATTAGCCTAGTGTCAATACCTTGATTAAAGGTTAAAAATGAAGAAATCTTATAGTAGAAAAACATATTAGAATTATTATGGGAATATAATAAAAATGAAAAGAAAAATAAACTGCGCCAGATTCAACAACATCGAGAAGTGTTGTAAGCTTTTAATTGTGAAAATTGTTTTATCTCGATTTCCGGCATAACCCTATAGGATAAAAGCCAAATTTGTTAGCAATAAAAAGATCTCCAACTTTCGAATTCACACTTTTTTCAACATTTCTTCAAAACTAAAAACAAAGTTGGTGAAAACTTACCTTTATATTTTTGTTTTATCGGCAGTTTAGTTATGTTTTATTTATATAAACTTGTTTTAATAAAATAAAGTAAAAAATATTACGTTGTGCAAGCTTCCTTGTAGTTCCAGGTTTCGGTGGCTTGGGTGGCTTCTTGTGTTCAGGATCAGGTTCTGGCTTAGGTGTTGTTTTCACACTACTTAGTTTTCCAATTAATACTGTTGTATCTGGAATATACATTTAAGCATAGCATGTACATTACTTAAATAAAATTATATTATTATATCTGTACAAAACTGATTAATAATATTAATTATTAATTCATAATCATTACTATTTTGGATATCAAGTTTTTTGCTGCATTGCCCTTAAGTTATCTATTGAACGGCTTTAGAACAAAACAAATAAATAATGAATATCCAATAAATAAGAGGTAAAATTTAGACAAATCACTAATATTATTACAGTTTTATTGCAGTATTATATGATGTATGATATTTATATCATGTCTAGATTTTACAATTACATGTAATATTTTGCTAATTTTAAAGTCATTATTGTTTTAGTGTTTCCTGGAAAAATACATTACAATCAAGTAATGAATAAATAAGGCATTCAAAATAGTGTTATCAAAGGGTATAATAACAGTAGTGTAAATGATATGTAGGATTGAGCCTAGTTTTCCTTCTGGGTTGCAGTAGTCAGATGGCAGTCACGCTGTATATAAACTAGTGCCCTTGTCAAATCCAACTAAGCAGCTATCCCTAATATCATCTGATATAGAAATGGAAAAACGCTAGTTAAGCTAGTTGATGCTACTAAGCTAGAAGCTAAATATTGTTCTTTTGTATCAAAAGAGCAACATTATTTTTAAACAACCAGCATGCTTCAATGTTTGACTGGTTGGCAGAATTAGTGGTTGTTATGTAGAGTGTAGCTTTAAGAGTAAAGTATTTATATTTTTTACTTACTTCCTGTCCCGCTAGGTCTAGAAACAGTAATAGGTGTAATGGGAGTTTTCTTTTGAATGGAAAAAGCGCGCAACCTCTTCTTTGCATTTTCAACTCCTTTTGATGTCACAGGCTTAATAAGTTTACTTGATTTCTGAAATATCAATGAAAGTCTTTATAATATTCTTGATTTTACATATTTTAGCAAAATATAGTTACTGAAACTAACAGGAGTTAATGAAGTTTCTTGTGACGCTATTTGATCAGATCCAGCCGGAGAATTATTGGAATCACTTGTGTTATCCATATTTATTGTTTTATGTTATTCCCAAACTAGCATAAGTTTATAAAGTTGCTAAGTAACAATCAGAAAGTAAAACTTATTCTAATAATATTTGTGAATATTTTATCCATTTAAATGTCTTATTTATTAATATTTAATTTCAAAATCTAATTTAATTTTACTAAATTATTATCAATTTACAACAAAAATCACAATTTCAAGTTCTCATTTTCTTGAGAATTGACATTAGTGACACTTATGATTTGACAGAGGTGTCTCCCATTCAAGTTGTCAAAATTACGGTGTGTATAGAAAATAAAACTCCAATACGGCCACTCAATTATGCGCTACCAACATTTTTCATTTATGAGTTTCATAAAAGTAAATTCGAGCCGAGAGCTATATATACGGCAGTGGTAGTATGTCCCTTTTTTACAGCTCGCCAACATCAAAACAATGTCGCATGTTAAAATAGTTAATTAAAATTATACTCTTTACTATAAAAAAAGAAATAAAGACCTATCACCAATCATATACAGCTTTCTTTCTATAAATTTAATCGTGCTAACAAATTCCAAAAAGGTAGCCGGTATGTTTGAAGTGATAGTGAGTAGGAAATAATGTTCTTGGGAAGATTAAGTGATATCATAAAGAGATCAAGAAATGTGAATTAAATAAACACAATTGATAAAAAATGTATAGATTATAGTTATCCAGTTAATTGATTTCGTTACATATAAAATTATTTATTCATTTTGTAATCTGTTGGCAGCATAGTATTTTTTTTCAATTTGAAAAAATATTATTATTTTTAGTCTTAGGTTGTCCCCTGAAGCAAAATCAAAATAATATGTCACAAAATATCTAAACTCCCAAATATTAAAAACTGAGGAAGCAACATAGCCATCAGTTTGTGCTAATCTTAAAAGAAAAAAGTAGTTAAAAAATCAAAATTGTAAAAAAATGCCAAATATTTAATATTAAACTTCATTACTATTACATATTTATTAGTCTGTGGTTACTACTTACAATTAGGCATGGGCAAATGGGGAATAAATATCGATATATATATCGTATCGATATTTTGATATTTTCTGCGCTATAATTGATCACCTTTTTAAGCGATCGATTACCTATAAAAACTGTCAAAATAATAATAAATTTTTGAATCAACGAAATGAAACTCATACAGCCTGCTGCCTTCTTACTCTTTTTCTAAAAAAATATATCGATTTTGATATCTGAAAATAAATATCGATAGTTGATATATCGCAGGAAAGAATATAGTTGATTAATTATAATATCTATATTTTTCGGAAAAATATCGATATTTTGATATATCGATATTTTTAGCCCAAGCCTACTTACAATATACTATAATACTTTATACCTACTATATAGTATAATGTAATAAACACACAAATAAATATGTATTGTGAGTGTGAATGAATTTATACTACTAAAATCTACTTACAAAGTTACACTTTGGTATTGAGAATTTACATATCAAGACATTCAAAGAAAAGGTATAAGAAATATTAGAGCAAATTATTTATAAATTTGTACCGCAAAATCTAGGTCTTATATTCTATTGGTACAATATTAAACAAATATCCGTAAATCATGGTAAACTATTGTTGTGTTACGGGCTGCGGACGCAACAGTAGATCTCATGGTCATTTGAAATATTACGGTCTTCCTAAAGACAAAACACGGTACGTATGAATTTCATTTATAGACTCATACATAAGTACAATTAGTTTTTCATACATCATTTTGTAGGGTTCTGTATTCATAGGGGAAAATGACCCAATTACTAGACTTTCCTATCTGTCTATCACCAGGCTGTATCTCATGAACCTTAATAGCTATAGCTATATATAGTTGAAAAGTTCATAAATGATGTATTTTCATTGCCACTATAACAACAAATACTAAAATATTGAATGAGTAAAATTTAAAGGGGCTCCGATACAACAACCAACCTGAACCAACTGATAGACACTACTATCCATAATGTATCCTAGTAACTAGACATATCTAATTCTAAATAAATACTTAACTACTATGATGTTGTAAATATGTAAAACATAGTTTTTATTGATGATAGATATGGTAAGTTAAAATTCATGTGCATATCATACTCACACTTAGCCGGGTTTTTTTTTTGAGAATGTATATTGGCAATTCTCCACTAAATGGAAAATCGAAATATTTAAATTAATGCACTTCAAAACCTCAAACCACAGTCCCCTGGTGCGTCCCTTTTTGAGAATTACAAGTCTTGTTCTGAATATATATATATATATATATATATACTATATTGGCTTTGATAACTTAATAAAAAATATACAAATACATAATAAAAACAGTAAGTATCTTTATATATCACTATTATATTTTTACAATAGAAATTTAATCAAAATATCTATGTGCGAATCCTGTCCTCAAATTATTAAAACAGTCCTCTGTTAAAATTTGAAAACTATATTAAACTCAAATTTAGAATTGGCGCGAATCATTTAGATTGTTAAAAGGAAGCAATTGGTGTGAAGTTCATTCGTTTGTGTAGCTAAGCGGGCAGCAACAATTTTTTTTAGTGCTATGACTGTCTCTGCATGTGAACTATGTGTCTAGACCATTAGTGTAAACAGTCCACTGGTAAGCCTTTTTTAAACTATTTTAAAAATTTTAATAATGACAATTTCTTTAAATTAATGGATTATCTAGTATTTAGCCACATCTATTTTATTAATCTGATATGTTTAAATGATTTTGTTTTATCAAATATTTATGTAAAAATGTCAGTCCCCTGGCGAACAGTCCCCTATCATTTTATAGCACATACTATTCATACCACGGGCGAGGGTGCTCTTTGCTTAGATTTATTAAGTCTGAAATGTCTGTCCCATAGGTGTTCCCTTAAAATGCCAATGAAAAAGAAACCACCCACAACAAGGGAAGAAACACTAGAACCAAAACGTATAGCCGAACATTTGAGATATCAACAACTTAAAAATGACCCTTAAAAAACCAAGAAATGAAAGAAAAAGAAAAGCGAAAATATCAAAAGAGAAAAGAAAAAGGCACAAGAAAATTAGTCAAGGATATGATTCATCGTTAGCATAAGGCTGTAAAACAAATTGGAAAGAACATTGTGCTAAGTATTGTGCAAAGAAAAAAGCCATAAAAGACATAACAAATACTTTTTAAGGGAAAATACACCTGATTCACAGGATCCCACTGAAGAACGTCCGGCACCTTTAAGATTATCAAAAAATCCATTGGTTATAGCGACAAAGATAAAGGCTAAAAAGAGACGCGAAAAGATACTGAAAGATAAAGATCTTAAAATTCAAGAATGAAAATGGAAAAGTATAAAAAGAGGTTACAGCAATTGGAAAAAAGGGTTAAAAGTAACAGTACAAATGATGAGATATGTTAATTACTTAAATAACTTCAAAAGTACCTACTCTTAAGTATTATGATTATGTCAAACTAAAATATTAGTCGTGAATTTGTGATAATTAAAAGTACTTAGTTATGTTTATTTTCTATTATTATAAAGACTGAGTTTAGTGTTTAGGAAAAAGAGTTAATTTTGTTAAGTGAAAGTCACTATAATAAGTAAAATTTGTTTTAATCCTGTTGACTTATATAAAAAAATACATATTTTAGGAGTGACAAAGAAAAATAAAGACAATTTGATTACTTTAATTAACAACAATGCTTTTTTTTGTTCATAAAAACATTCCCCTGCATGGTTACAACATTCCCCTGTCTTGATTTTGTGTAAAATCGTCAATTACTCAAAATTTAGGCGGAAGTTGTGTGGGCTTTTTTGAGATACATATTGAGTTTACTATTACCCTTCATTTAATTAACAAACATTCTCAACATTTAGAAAAATTTGCTTAGGACAGTCTTGTATGTGCGAATTTCCAAATAGTAGAGAAACACCCATATGCTACTTTATTGAGAGCTCAAAGATGTATGGTTTTGAAATACTATTATCAGTTAAAATTATTTTAGCCCCTTTCCATTCACTAATAGGTCAATATCTCACCTTGTAATTGCTTATCTTATTTCCCTGACTCATCAGATTCTTGTCCTCCAGTTAGAGTAACATCCAATGATCCCACAAGATGAGGCACATCACACAAGTTAATGTTTGTATATAAAAAGTTGTGGTGATTTACTTTTCTAGGCAAAAATTATGGCTAAAAGCAGCTGGGAAAGAAGATATTTTAGACAAAGACTTGGAAAAATTGCGAAGATCTCTCAGATTTTGCTCTAGACATTTTCTACCTTCCTGTTTAAAGAACAAGTACCTGAATGATAATGCTATGCCCACCAAGAGTTTGCCAGGCTCACTGAGTGATGGTATGAATTAATTTTATTTATTTCAATTCTAAAATCATTAGGAACCTTTATTGTACATTGAAAAAAAAAACGACTGTACTGTAACACTTCTAATTAAACAGATATTTCTTTTTTTAATATTCTTTTTTTTTTTTTAATTTCAAATGTTGTTAAATTTTGGTGTTTTGGTTGGTTAGTTGCAATAAATATTTCTATTTCTATAATACGACTAACTTTTATAATTTGTTCTATTATGGAAACAAAAAACAACAAATATAATCACAGCCATATCCCCAAAGAATTAGACGGATGCACCCACAATATTAGGTACCATGATGTGAAAGGAGCAACTCACTATTTATCATTATAACATCCTGAAAATAATTTCTTTGATAGAAAAGAAAATGTTATAGTTTAACACTGCATAAACTAAGAAATGGGAAAAATGTAGTTTCTGCTTGTGTATGGAATTTTTTTTCTCATGTAATGTTATCAAATTTTATGATGATCTCATAACTCATATGTGGCTAACTAATCAATACAGGCAATTGCTTACAAACCAAAGATGTAATTTGTAATGTTGTTGCCATGTAGAAATATAAAAATCTATTTTAAAATTTTCAGATGAAAGTGAGCTAGGTGGTCATGAAGGTATTATCTGTGATGTTTGCTCCGGATCAATAACTGGGTTCAGGTACAAATGTGTCACATGTGATAACTTTGATCTCTGCAAAGGATGTGAAATGTATCAATCACACCCTCAACATTACATGCTCAGAATACCCAAATCTATAAAGTTTGTGAGTATTTTTCTTGGCTTATAGGTTTTATTGAGTTAAAGTCAACAATAGGGAAATAAAAATTATTTGCTAAAAAGTGAAAAACCATGTTAATTTAATGATAAATATATTTTTATATAGGCTGGGTCAAACATCATCATACATTTTTTTCCCTTTAATCAAATGGTTTTCAGGTTAAAAAAACGGTTTTGAGAATACCCAAGTGAAAATAGCCAACTTGGTAAATAATGGACACCCTACTAAACAAAAATAAAGTGAAAAAACTCCTAAGAACAAGTTACCCTAACCGAGAACATAACCAGGCATCTCATGTTTCTAGGTCGGACACCGACTACACTCAATCACATAAGAGACCAGTCGGTATTTATCTTATTATTCCAGAAAGTGGCAGACAATTTAATCAAACAGTGGCGAAGTTTCTTCAAATCACAACACATCACTCCTGAAACTAACTGTGACAATAGACTTGGTAGTGACTCAAGTGACGATGAACCTGTCACCAAATATGTCAGGAAACATGACAGCGGGTTGGATCTATCAGAGGATGTCAAAAAGAGTTTACGGGAAGAAGTGGAGAGAGCTATGAAATCATTAAATAAAAAAAGGGACGGAGACAGTATAGCTGAGGTTCCAACTAAGAAATATAGATTGGAAGCGGAACAACCTAAAGTACCGGAATTAGCATTTGCAGATGTTAGTGAATATGATATATGTGAAGTGAAATCAGAAGCGGCATCAAATCCAGCTGCTGCAGGTATATTATTATTCTCAAGTGCGACTAAAGATCTTAGGTTTTTTTACCTAACAACATATGCACATGTGAATGAAATGTATTGGTGAAGTATAATTATAAAAAAATATCACCACTCCCATATCTCAGAATTGGTAGGCAGAGGTATAGATGAGTATGCATCCACGATTAACCTACGATATTAAGTCCGTCGCCATATCGGACACATATACAATCCCAGGCAATATTATGTTTTGTCAGATAAACTAAAAAAACTCAGAACAAATCGCCCTGCCTGGAAATCGCACCTGGGACCTCGTGCGTCAAAGTCAGACACTGATTATGCTTGACCACGGTGGCGATTTTAACAATAAAGTATCTTAAAGTTTTTTTGTATGTGTTGCCAGATAACTTTTTAGTAGATGAACTTATTTTAATGATTCTTTTTTAGTTTGTAAGCAGATATTTACCATTTATTTTCCTCGTGGTGGTCCGGGTTCTCTGTGTAGAATAGACCATCTGCCTTTCTACCTGGCAGCTCGTAAGAGGTGAGCAAAGATTATCATGATGATCGTGATGTCATTGATAACAAGACCACTGGTAATAGAGTGCTGTGCAGTCCACCACCTTACCTATTCCTACCACCATAACATTGTCGTGTTCCGGTCCGGAGGGTAGGGTAGCCGGTAGACTTGCACACCCGGCCACAGGGCAGCGACGCACCTACAACATCTATGGTGTCTATAGGCCACGGTTGTCTTTTACCATCAGGAGAGCCATGTTCTTGTTCGCTTCCTTATTTTATATTAAAAAAAATAGTCCTATTACTTAATCATTTCTTAAAGGTTGGCAACGCAATCTTAAAATCCATAGTGGTGCGGTTGTTCGTGGTCGGCGGTAATCATTTAATATCATATTGTGGATTGCTTGCTTTTATGCGTCTTTCCGTAAAAAAATCAAGTTTAGCTTTTGATGCAACTTCTCAATGAAATTCAGAGACCTAAATATCGCGGTGCCGTCAAACATCTAATCTAATCATCTATCTTTAACGAGTCGACAATACTTAATTATATATATAGAGAATTTTCTATTATCAATGAAAGGTTTCCCTTGAACTGAGTATTTGCTTCTACTTCAAACGATAATTGACAACTCAATGACTTTACTTTCAGATGAACAACCAGTGTATTTCTTAAGAATGAGTGATGATTTGTCACAGTTGATGATAGAAAACAGGGGTCTCACATACGATATTTCTTGTGTAGAATGAAAAGAGACTTGCACATCAATCCTAAAATCGCGGCCACAGGGCAGCGACGTACCTATAACATCTATGATGTCTATAGGCCACGATTGTCTCTTACCATCGGAGACCCGTAAGCCTTTTCGTTGCCTTATATAAAAAGTATAAAAAAATTAAAAGAAATAAATTTTATTATATCATAACATTTTTTAATTACAATTTACAACCAATCCTTTCTTTGTCCCACCCATTCCCGTATCGGTACAGATTATATTGGGGTCAGCTACTTAAGTTTTTACCAGGGGCACACACTCCAGAGGCACATAAGCTTTGAGACAGGATGTTCTCTGATATATATAATTAATGTCAAATTAAATTACTATTACATTATCACATACTCTATGAAACTAAATAAAAAAAGCTAAAAATCTATAAAAGATTTTATTTTGTAATCGAGTAGGGTAGACTGGGTACGGTTGTGACAATCGCAATATTAGCGAAACTAGAAGGATTACCGGGGGGACGTAAAGACGGACTGGGCTGTGTGTGTGTGGTCGGTTGTGACAATTTCCTTTTTTTTCTAACTCGTTACTGTGAGTTAACCATAGTTCGTAAGAATGTAATTTTAATGTAGTCTACCTTACTCCGCCGCATACCCAGTGTCATAATCCTTTGCACGCCGCTGGTTTTTACACGGAGCAACTGCCATCTAAACCTCTGAAACCCAGAAGGGAAACTAAGCGTAATCCTTTTTTCACGATGTTTCCCTCATCGTAAGGTTATGTTACTTATGTTAGTTAAATTCATTGGTTCTTGGGGGTGTTCATACCTGGACTACTTGAATGGAGGTCCGATGCTTTAAGCACTACCAATGCCTTTAAAGAAAAGCGACAGCGAGAAAAGGTAATAGTGCTACCAATTCTAGTAATAGCACTTTCCCTCGTCTGCCATCTGAATATCTCCAACCCAGAGGAAAAATCGAGCTTAAGCTTAGATTGGGGCGAATTGGGTTTCCTAACGGTTTTTACCTTTGCCGCAAGAGCACTCAGAAGCTGTACCTGGTTAAGTTATTTATTTTCATTTGTTTCGTACGTGGGGGGGGGGGGGGTTCCAACCTGAACTATGAGAAAGGAAGTCTGAAGCGGTAACCACAAGACCACGGAGGGTGTTTTAGGGAGGAATATTTACCAGAGTCGGCTACATACGTTAACACTTTCGTGCGAAATAAATTGAGACCCGCGACTCCCCCTTAATTATTATTTTAAAATATCATAATATTGTTATTCGTTTTATGATGGAAGACGGCTACCTAAAAGTCGCAGATCCCGCCGCAGGCGAAAGCTATATCTGTTTTTTGTTTGAACTATACAGCTTGTCAGGGACGTCACCGTGCTAGGTCTCAACTTATGGCGTACGGGTAGTTGGTGTATGGCAACGAGTATTTCTTACCATCAGGAAATTCCAGGAATCGAGATTCTTTTTTATCTGTCAATATTATAAAAAAAACAGATGTAATATAAAACAACAGGGCAATATGGACTGAAATTAGGACAAGATTAATAACTAAAGATGAGTAAATTAAAAAACTTTATTTTTCACACACATCAGATTTATTTTACTCACACATAGATATGTAAACATAAATTAGATTAATAATTTGAGACCAACCACACAGACTATTACCTATATTATATTTGATTGTTGGATTTATCAAATCTGTAATTTTAAACAATAAAAAACTGACCAGTTTTACATGAAGTTTTTAATAAAAAGAAAGTTTAGAACGTGAAACATATATTAAAAATTTAGACAATGACCCATTACCACTATCAGATTTTTTTATATGAATTAGTAATTTGTAAACCACTTTTACAATATGTTGTATTTTGGGCTAAGTGGTAGGTACCTATCATGAATTTTTAATGTCCAATCTTAATTTAAATTTACATATTGCAGTTAACTGTAATTAAGCATATTCATAAATCAGTCTTTAAATTTAGGAATAATCTCTTGATTATAACAATAAAAACAGACCATTTGCACAAAAGTACCTTCTATACGTTGCATTTCCCATCAGCTGGACAAGATTCTTTTTTTGATTCCTTAGCTTCTTTTCGAACAGGTCCAGTTTGTGTTATAGGCACCACCCTCTCTTCCTTACCTTCTGGAGTCTTCCGTGGTGCACTTATCGTAAGTATTCCGTCACTAGAAAGCTGTGATATAACTTCACTAGATTCCACTCCTTCAGGAAGAGCGTATTTCCTTACAAACTGTCGAGAAACATACCCATGTTCATCTTGCTTCTCTTCGTGTTTTGCTTCAACAGTAACCAATCCATCAGAAGTTGTTACTTTGATTTCATCCGGGGCGAAGTGCTGTACATCTAAATTGATAGTGAATTTGTTGTCTTCCGATTTTATTGTTGACCCCAAGTCACGGGTAAGGGATTCTAAATGTCTCCAGGGTCTGAAGTAATCCCTCAACATCCAGGGTGACATCATTGACGTTAATAAATCATTTGATGTCAATTCCAAACCAAAGTCTTGATCAAAAAGTCTGTTGTGTCGCCTTCCTGGACAATTTTCATCGCAATAAACACCAAGAATGGATAAAACTAACAGTAAATATGATAGCTTACTCATATTTGCAAAATATTCAGATTCAAGTTACAATTAAAATATCGTGATTAAAAAAGCAGATAAATAGACTCTTTTGTTGCACACGCACGATAGCGATATGAAATAATATTCGAATTTCGCGGGGCGCAGTCGTTTAAATACATCACGGCGGCATTGCACTGCCATCTAGTATGAAGTAGACGTTTCTGGAATATACTGACGTGTACCTTAGTTTTAGGCAATGTAGTTGAACCACGTAATTGAAAATATTGCATCAGTGAGATTAAGGTGATTGATACGGTGATTAAAATGTTATGAAATATTTGTGTAGTTTGATTATTGTTTATATTTTATATTTTTTGTCATGGCCATCTAGCGGGAAGTAGAATAATTTCATCCTTTTCTCGCAAGGACAGGGATTGCAACTACTTATTGTACTTATTGACTAAAACTTTCGAGAGTGTCCTAGATACAGAATATTCATGAAATGTATGTTATGTAGCGTATTTTGTATTGTATCATGTATGGAAATTGTTAGGTAGGTATATACTAAGATTTAATTAGCGTCTCGCCCCGACTTCACACGGGTAGGTATATTATGTATACCTATATTACTACATATAAAATTATGCATATAAACGTTCCTCAGGAATCACTTTATTTCATAAAAAAATCGCATCAAAAGCCTTCAGGTAATTTTAAAGATCATAGAAGATACATGGCGACGGACAGCGGCATGCTTCTGGCTATCTTCCTGTTTTATACTGTGTAATAATGTAAAAACAAAAAATGGTTTTGTAGGTTATTCTTGGAAGATAGAAATATATATCATCACGGACTTTTTTGTAGATCTATATCAAAGAGGTATAATCCTACCACACCAAAGTTTCGGCAACGTTTTTGAGAAAAACTTGATTAACTTAATTTTTTAATATCTTCAGTTTGCAAAAAACCTAAACTTATCATACACTAAAACATTTCTCAGGAATCCCTCTTCCTGGTGTTGAAAACTGTATAAAAATTAAAGTAGGTACTTTTCAAGTTCATCGCAAACAAAAAGAAAGATAGATACGCCGAATAACTTTATAATACGTAGAGTGATTAAAAACTTAGATAATTTATTTCAATGATCTAAGATTAAAAAATAAAAATGAAGTGATTTTTACCTACTTTTTTGAAATCGGTTAAAAATTGGTTCATCCTTAGTGTTTATTAAATAAAATATAAATAAATATGAGTTGTTACCCGCAATTTCACCCGCACATTAGCTCGACGTAGGAAAATATAAACAACTAGCGCCCCGCCCTAACCGCCCCGGCTACGCACGGGTATACTATACATGTTATATATATATATATATATATATATGAAAACTTTCCTCTTGAATCACTCCATCTATTAAAAAACCCGCATCAAAATCCGTTGCTTAGTTTTAAAGATTTAAGCATACATAGGGACAGGCAGACGGAGTGACTTTGTTTGATAATATGTAGTGATTATAGATGATCCATAACGATATTTTACTAACATATAAACGCGAAAGTTTGTAAGTATGGATGGATGTAAGTATGAATGTTTATTACTCTTTCACGAAAAAACTACTGGACTGATTTGGATGAAACTTTACGGTAAGAGCTTATACTGGAGAAAACACGTAGGCTACTTTTTAACCAACTACATTAAGTGTTTTACTCGAAAAATATTAGGTATAAGTTGAAAAAATTCTACTCTTTGAAAGTTATCTATGTTATTAAAATAATTCAAGCGGACGGAAAATTATTAAGTCATAACTTTTGACTGTTAACCTAAATGTCCATTCTGTTTTTGTCAAATAAAGTGTGCCCAAAAAATACTTATTGTGAATTAATTAATTAGCGAGCAACATTATTTTTTGGTTGTTTGGTATTACCAGCCGCACCCGTGACTTTGTCCATATTTTTATTTAATTATATTACTGAGTATAATATATAACTTATATTATACATTTCTAAAAAAAATTAAATAAAAGTAGCCTAAGCTATTCCTTATTACATACACATACATTACATGCTGTCTGCTAGTGAAGAGGCTAAGAATTAATATTTGTAAATAAAAAAAATCAAATTGAGAATTTCAATCTATAAAATTGGTAATAAAGAAACTTAACTATGTTAAAACTACCGCCCCAGAACAGTCGAGAATCTTCTCCTTTCGGTCAATATTCGATAATAGTGGCAATGACATTGCAACGTAATAATAACCCGAGATCCGGCTGCAGAATTGTGTAGTTATCGAGTATGGCATGTGCTTAAAACCAAATTTTTACTTATATTTAAGATCAGAAGAATACATATCTACCAGGTTGCCAATCAAAATTTCGAGAAAAAATTAATTTATCAGGTTTTGTAATAAATTATCGTTCATTTCATGGAAATGGGTATAAAGACTTAGAAACATCGTAGCTGCCCTTGCGCAATTGGTAGCGCCTCTTTGCAGACAGATATAAACAGTTATGATTTCGATATATCTATACCGCCATAACGTATGATGATCTTATATATACCTATATCAAATTAAAGTTAATATTTTTCTCATTATTATGACATACGGTTGCCTAATTAAATCTGATCGCAAATAAGGAGTACTGGCAATAAAATACTAGCGGCCACATTTTGTTTCACAAATTGGTAGATATGTATTCTCCTAATCTTAAATATAACTAAAAGTTTGGTTTTTAGCGTGTACTCGATAACTACATAATTTTGCAGTCGCATCTTAGACTATAAGTGCATATGTAAATTTACAAGGTGTATATACCAAAACTACATTTTTTAGAATTTTTGTCTGTCTATCGGTTTGTACCGGTTAATCTCTGAAACAGCTGGACCGATTTTGACGGAACTTTCACCGGCAGACATCTAATGTAATTAGGAACGGCTTAGGCTAATTTTATTTTAGAAATGTTTAAAATAAATAAAATAAAAACGCGGTCGAAGTCGCGGGCATAGTAAGTGTATATAATTTTTTATTCTATTATAGGTACGAGTATGTTTTTCTGTATTTTTTTATGTTTCTCTTTTACGAGTCAGCTGGCTGAAATCCCTTTTGTTAGAGATCAGTTCGTCCTTTGTACTGTAATATCTATAAGTGATTGTTTTTGTTATAGTGATCTGTGTATAATAAAGAAGTAAATAAATACTTTGATGTATTTTAGATGGTTTAGGCTATACTGGGTCAAACATGTTTAATTTGTTACAAAAAAAAATTGTTCTAAAGCCGGATTACATTAAAAAGGACGTAAAAACCCTCACAGTAAGCGTATTATACTACTTCATACGTAACCATCTTTTTGAACGGAAAAAATGTTAACCAAATCCTATCACGGGGTCATGGACCGTCGAACCAATATTTTTCCCATCAAAAAATATATTTTTACAAAATTAACAGATTTTTTACAATATCTACTTATTTTTCTTAAACCACAATACCTAAATTAACCAATATTTAATGTATCTAGTTAGTTAATATATCACCATTAAAAACAATTTTCAACAAAATGTACAACATATTAAGAGGTTTTTTCTAAACCACAACGCATATTTTTTTAAACATAAAATAAATATTTTAAAAGGCCCATATTTTGCACAGTATTGGTTAGGAGTTATCGCATTCAAATGAACTTACCGATACTAAAACTTGATCGTATTTATCCTTTGTTTATTGAACATATTTACATACATTTTCCCTGTGTTGGTCCGGGCTCCGTTGTAGAATAGGCCAACTGCCTTCCACCCAGTCAGCTGGTTCGCTCAAGAGGCGAGCACAGGGTCTATTGTCACCAACACCGTGACATTGACTATATGGTAGAGTCTTGCAACGACTCACCCGCATTGGTACCACCGCCTTACCTATTCCTGCCACAATAGCGTCAGTGCCATTGTTGTGTTCTGGTTTGGAGGGTAAGCATACCTTACTATCCCAGCCTCAGGTTAGCAACGCACCATTTCCACCTTTTGTGTCTATAGGCGACGTGTATTTTTTACCATCAGGAAATTTGTCTGCTTGTTTGCCTTCCAATACCATAAAAAAATACATACAACATCAGAGTGAAATGAAAAACAATCAAGAAAAATAAAAAGTTTGAATAAGATGCAAAACTCAAAGGTGTTTAATATATATATAAAGAATGATACTGGTCATAAATTTCGTCCGTTTGTTGAACTCTACAACGACCAACTCCATCTGTTTGAGCACGTATTTACTCGCGAATGAATTGAAGAACAAACGACCGTTTGCCTGAAAAGTTTTACAATTTATTACGTGTCTATAAGCTACAAGATATAACTCGTGTAATGTTTAACATGGCGTGAATAAAACTTGCACACCTTGGTTTCTTAGTAACCATTTTCGAATTAATAAAATTAGATAAATATTTTAGAAACAAATTAAAAGTATCGGTGAACAAATTAAAAGAAAAAAAACTTTTTAAAGAAAGCTTTCTTAATTTTCGAGTTGTTCTCAACGAGCCCTTTCATTTGACACCCATATTGTAGAAGTGCTTAAATATAACTATTCCGCCATCTTGATTGGTCCGCCATATTGGATTTAGAATGATGTCATGTACCTTATCGTGCATCGTCATTCAAACTAAACGTGTTACAACATTTCAGCTTAATCGGGTGAAGATTGAACTTCAAAATTGAATTGTAAGAATTGCTAGTTAAATAAAAGCTTTTAAAAATTAGAAAGTATATGCGCCGCTCGGTGATTTGGTCGTGTGGAAAGAATGAAAGATAAAAGATTGACAAGACAGGTATACAATGCGAATGTGGATGACTGTTGGTACCCGGGGAGACCTTGGTTGAAAGTCCACGAACGAATAGCTCATGTATGATACATGAGCTATTCGTTCGTGGGTAGTGTCAAGAGACTCCGAAGAGATGTTTGTTTGTAGGGAGTAATGAATGTTTAGGAAGCTCGGCAAGTATGTAGGGGTCGGGACACTTGGCACTTAATATTTTCTGCCTACCCCGCTATCTTTTCGTCAGGTTCCTAATTAATGTCATGAATGTAATAAGTATTAGTTATTTCTTCTATTTGTGTTTTTCTCTGTCCCAGACTAGCCAGTATATATTTAAGTAAGTTACGAAAATTCAAAATATTGAAAAAAAACACTAGACGGTTAAATGTGATTGAAAAAGAACTTAATAAAAAAAATGTTTGATCCTATGACCTTTAAAAAAAACTAAAAAAAGAAACATCAAGGGCTAACATAAACAAAAAAGTTTTAATGTTTTGTTGTAATTTTAATGATTAAGAGATATTTTATTGCTTTACTTCTTTATATTTATGTTAAAGTTGTAAATGGTGATGGCAGCCTGCGACAAATTATCCTTTGTTTTTTTTTCAAGTTTTTTAAATTGTTTTATCTATCATTCCGGGTTTAAAGTTATATAAACTAAGTATAGTATATTAAAATAAGTAAGTTAGGAAAATTAAAAATATTGAAAAAAACACTAGACGGTTAAATGTGATTGAAAAATAATAAAACAAAAAGTATATTTGACCCTAAACATTTTATAAAAAAAAACAAAAAACATTAAGCATACTAGTTTTGAAGCTAAATAATAACCATTGCTAACTTATTTATATTTATGTTAAAAGTTTTAAAATGATGGTGACTGCCTTTGGCGAATTTTTTTTTATTAAATTCATAGGGTCAAACATGTTGTTTAAGTTTTTTTGAATTGTTTTATACCTATTTCATTTTGGGTTTCAAGGATAGTTAGTCTGTGATTTCTGAACAATACTAACGACTTGAAAAATTCAGGGGATAATATTTTTAATTGACTAAAAGTTCTTGTTAGTTTTAATTAAGTGTATAATACGATTATATGTCAATGACACTGATATTCCTTTGTTAAGGAATTAATTGGAATTTTCCGCATAAATCTTTGCATTATGTGATTAAACGTAGAAACTAGAAACTACCTTTGATCATAATCATAATAATCATAAACGAATATGTTTCTATTACGTGATTGTGACGTGTTACGTGATTTTCCATGCCTCAAAATAATTGAAAAGATTAATGAATGAACTATTGGATGACTGAATAAATTAGCAATTTAAAACACACCAATATATTACGTAGAACATTTATGATTCTTGATTTACACATAAGTTAAAAATAATTGGTACATAAAGCGATCTCTGCTAAACAACCCTTGAGCACAGCGCAAGAGATATAAAAACCAAGTCACGTCAAACCACTTGTGCACGAAGGGTTCCGTACTATCTATAAAAATAAATGAAATAGGAATGTGTGTAGGTAATATTAAGACGGACGAAGTCGCGGGCACGGGAAAAATGGCAAACAAACACAGTTATTGTATAGAATCCTTCTGCAAATATTTATTTTTAGTATTTGTTGTTGTTGCGGCTATAATATACATTAATTATCTAGAAATACTTCAACTTTCTAGCTATCGCGGTTCAGGAAAGACAGACAGAGTAATCGTAATCCTTCTGCTTATTCAGATATAAATTTTAAGCTTTGGTACATCACATGTGAAATAAGTTTTCTCTGCAAATGCGCGAATGAATTTTACGGTAGTTTTACTGAATTTGTAGCGAAATGTTCTAACGAATCTCTATTCAGAGTAAGGATGTCCGATTTTGAATTTAAAAAGGTCTTATTTACTTACGCATTGCACCATACATTATAATTCATCTAGTTCAAAAGTCTACAGTATCTGGTTCTTAGTTTCGAAACTTAAATCTAACTTCAAATAAACTTTACCATTAATCACTACATATTATAAAAAAGTCACTTTCTCTGTCTGTCTCTGTGTATGCTTAAATCTTTAAAACTAAGCATCTAATTTTGATGCGTTTTTTTAATAGATGAAGTGATTCAAGAGGAAGGTTTTTATGTATATAACATATATAGTATACCCGTGCGAAGCCGGAGCGGGTCGCTAGTAAGTAATAAGTACACTTACGACGAAAGAAAACATCGTGAGGAAACCTGGACTCATGTATTCGATTTCAACCTAAGTATTAGTTTCCCTTTCAGATGGCAGTCACTCAGTATAAAAATGAGCGCCCTTGTCAAATCCTCTAAATTAGGTAGCTATCCCGATCTATACAAATAAATATAATTGGAATGTCTGTACGTTTTCAGTGTAAAAAACGGATTATTATTACTAAAACCCTATTACTAAAACTACAAACTTATTTAAATGCTGTTTTTATAAACAATGGTACGGAACCTTTCGTGCACACGTCCAACTCGCACTTGACGGTTTTTTTTACTAAGCCCATAATTTGTGTAATTTGTCCAGAGATATTTATTTTTTACTATTATCCCCCAACACTATAATCTTGGACCATTCTTGTTTCTCCTATATATCAATGACTTATCTAACTTCGTAAGAATCAATAAAATAAAAACAAAAAAAAGGTTCTTAGAAAAAGCTTTTGTTATTTTTCGAGTTGCTCTCAACGAGCCCTTTCATTTGACACCCATATTGTGGAAGTGCTTTAAAAACAACTATTCCGCCATCTTGGTGGGTCCGCCATATTGGATTTAGAATGATGTCATGTACCTTAGCGTGCATTGTCATACAAACTAAACGTGTATACAAAATTTCATGTCGATCGAATGACGATGTCTTTTTCAAAATTGAATTCTTAGATTCCACCCGAACATACATACTTACATACATACAATGCAAGTAAAATAAAAGCTTTTAATAAATCTATTCTACGAAAAACATGACAACTTTAATTCATTCTACATTCTAAATGACGCTAAAATAGCGTGTTTTATCTAAATCTGAACTATAACATTAATTCTAAAATGGAATTCTGTTATCATCATCCCTAAACTTTTTTCTGTCAGTAGAGTCTTAATTCATACGTCATTTTTTTACAAGCACAAAATCTTATGAAGTATAAACTGGTTGAGATGCGGTGGTAATATTTTAATTCGATATAAAGTGGCCAAGTAAGCGGTACGTTTTAAACCAGCGTTCATATTCCGGATTATGGGGACCTCTATAGTTAAGCTGTACAGTAATAACGGTATTAATATCGGATTAGGGAGTAATACTTCGGGATGTGAAATTGGAAATTCGCTTCGCCGTTTTAAATATTGGGGGCTTTGACAGATATGATTATGCAGTTAGCTTTGGAAGATGTTTCTATTGAATTTGAAATGATACGTTTTGATTGGACAAATATTTATCGGTTTTGATTGGACAAATATTTAGTTTTGTTCGTTATTATTGTATAAGATGGCGAACAATCACACGTATGACCTGATGGTAAGAGACATCCTTTACCTATGGACGCCATAGATGTTGCAGGTATAGGTTGTCGTCCTGTGGTCGGGTTAAACCTTATGTGCAAGTCTACTTGGCTACCGTATTCTTCGGACACGACAATGTCATTATGGTAGCAGGATTGGATAGGGCAGTGGATCCCGACGCCCTATAGGCTACCTTGACTACTACCAATAAGAACACCGGTGGTAGACTGTTCAGCAATTCGCCCGGGTAGGGATCCGCTGCCTTACCAATTCTTGTCGTAATAGTGACAATGTCGTGTTTCGATCTGAATAGTAGCCTAGCCCGTAGACTTGCACATCAAACCTATCACCCCTGCTCAGGATAGCAACTAACTTGTAACACCTATAGTCTTTACGGGCTGCTGTTATTATATTACCATCAAGAGAGCCTTCTTGTTTGCTGTCCTATTCATGATACTAATATTCTGATCTGGATGATCACTATTCTGGTATTTAAGTATTTCTATGCCTAAGTATCGTTGACTAATACTTATAACACAAGCATAATTTGCTTACTTTAGGATTAGATTAATTTGTGTAATATTTTATGAAATGATTCAGCGTAGCAGCACACGACTTTCCTGATGGTAAGAGACAGCCGAGGCCTATAGATACCATAGGTGTTGTCATCACTGTGCTCGGGCTGTTAGACCTTATATGGATCAACCCTCCGGAATGGAACACGACAACAACAATCGATAATTTGTCCAGGGATATTTATTATATTTGTTGCCAATTCTTGATTTTTTTGTCAAATACCACTGGAATGTTCAGTTTGTGGAAATAATTCTGTATCTGAATCATCAACTGTTTTATCTGATACTCAAGAATTGCCGGTATAAATAAATAAATATATATACAAATATATGTTTATTTATTTATACCGGAGACCTGGGAAATTCGTTAAGCTAGCGCTTGTTGTTAAATAGTAGGTAGACTTTTTTAGAACTTTCTCACGCTAGAGGCTTACCATCCCAGCCTCAGGTTGGCAACGCACCATTTCCACCATTGGTGTCTATAGGCGATGTGTATTTCTTACCATCAGGAAATCCATCTGCTTGTTTGTCTTCCAATATCATAAAAAAAAGACTCCGGTTTTGTAGACTTGCAGTCAGATAGCAGTTTTTTAATTAGGCGAAAACTTATAGCACTGACAAAAAAGAACTACTTTGAATATTTTACAGTTTCCACTAACTAAACAAATAATCTAATTTGATTTAATGACATCTAACGGTGTGTTAGTACAAGTGTGGTCTGACGATCTATGTTTGCTCATTGCATTCCCCTATCTATAGCAGCTCGAAATTGGTTCACAAAGATAAAATAAATAATTATCGTCACGCCAAAATCCCAAAGTGGTAGGCAGAGCACGCACGCACGATAAGCTGAGTAAATTAACTAGTTTACTAGATTATTTACCCGAGTAAGTCTGGCAACAGTCTATAGTATATAAATTATGTAGTGACGTTCTAAATTGATACTAAGATTTTAACAAGAATATTTTATTTAATTCATTTTAGTGCATTTAAATAAAAAAAATATTTTGAAATATATTATTTAATTGTATGCCTACTATGTTTTAATGAGGTAATATTTTATTTAATATTTATAGGTATAATGTTATATATTTTAATGAACCAAAAATAGATTTTGTTAATCATTGTGCACCCCTTCATGTAATATTTCTAATTGAGTTTGGTTGACTGGTAGAGAACGCCTTGTAGCATTAACTTCTCATTTGCAAAACAATTGAGTGACTTTAGTATCATATAAATAATAATGTCAATATTTATAGGACGGTCACTTTATTCGCTAAATCTCGAGGACGGCTGGACTGATTTGATGTATTTTGGTTTTGAATTATTAGTGAAAGTGATTGAATATGAAAAATGCAATAAATATAGTACAAACAACAATTAGTAAAAAATCAAAATTAAATTTAAAACTAAAGTTCTTTTCCATTATTTTGTTGCCAACGCGAACGGAGTCATAGTATTAAAATATTTTAAATAAGGCTAGTAAAACTGTGAGCAAATCCTAATACTTAATCTACAATATCGTCTATACATAAAATAAAGCTGTAGAAAAGTGAAATCTGTACATTGAAAATAATTAAAAAAATAATAGATCCAGGCAGAACACGTCATTTTTCGCATTTTTAGTTTTGCATTAAATTTTCTTTGACATCTGGTAAATTTATAAATAAATAAATATTAGGAATTTTGCAATAATACCTAGATTAAAATACGTTTGTCTCTATCATTTGCATGCAAAATTAAATTGTTTAAGAGCCATTACAGAATGTAGAGTCACAACGATTAGTGTGCATATAGCGAGTCATCATTAGAACATGTTATTGCAGCGGCCATTCTATTGTCCCGCCATTTCATTGTGCCGCCATCTTGGCCCACCTGTCAGGCGGACTCTGACAGCGGAAATAACGCATTTCGCACTCAACGTTTATTGTCATTAACGTCATTTTAATAATCTGTTACTAATTGATTTAAAAAACGGAAACATTCATATCTTTATTTTAGTTGTTTAATAAAATCATTATTTAATAAAATAGTATTGTAAATTTGTTTAAATGATAGAAACATGACATGAAACTAAAAGATGTGCCTTTGTTCAGCAATCATTAAGCTAAAGATACTAAAGATTACACTTCGACCAACGGTTTGTACGACGTCATAATAATATTTACGCTACGGCTTTCCGTATTTGTTTAACAACCTATCAGGATACGAACTTAATTAGCGTAAAGTCAATAATTTAAAAAGTTAGAATAACTTAAAGTAACTAAATCTTTGACGGCTTCGTTGGTCGAGGGTTTGGCGAACACACCTAACGCCACCGATCAGCCGCGAGACTCGGGTTCGATTCTCGACGGGGGCAGGCATTTGTGTAATGGTCAAATAGATGTCTGTATTTCCGGGCCTGGGTTATTATTTCGAGGCTTCAATTTATTCTGATACCAATTCAAGTATTATTATATATTAGTGTCGTTGACTAACACCCTTAATACAAGCATGTAACCTAATTTGCTTACTTAGGCGTTAGATCAATATGTGTAATTTTTCCTATAATATTTATTTATTTTTATTTACAATATGATCATGTGGAAGTATCAGCAAGTGGAAACTATGATTAATGTAAAATAAAATGGATATTGACAATACGTGAGTGTTAAAAAAAGTCAAATCAACTTCTAAATAATAGTCCAATTCACGGCCCGTACTAATTTAATCGTCAATAAATTGCAACTGATGAAAAAAACGAAGAAAAGCACGCTTTAATTGTTCGGCCTATGAATAGAATTAAAGACGAAACATTGACAAAATAGATATCCCGGTACCCGGGGAGACCTTGGTTGACATTCCACGACCACGTTACTCGTGTATTATGTGACGGTGCTAAGAGCCTCCGAAACCGGCGTTTTTTTTATGATATTGGAAGGCAACTGATTGTAAGAAATCCACGTCGCCTATAAACACCAAAGGTGGAAAGGGAGCGTTGCCAACCTGAGGGATGGTAAGCCTCTTGCGTGAGTAAGTTCATCGGCTATCTTACCCTCCAAACCAGAATACGACAATGGCGAGCACTGACGTTAGTGTGGCAGGAATAGGTAAGGCGGTGGTACCAATTCAGGAGAGTCGTTGCAAGACTCTACCACCTACTAATAAATGTGGAGGAAGCTAGGGAAGTACGTAATCGTGGCTCTTTGCACTCGATACTCTCTACCTCAACAAGGGACTTGGCGTGAACGTGTAATCTATAACAATCTATGTGTCCACGTGGGTGTCACTAGATGGCGTTGTAACATGTCAGACTTATATTTTGTTAACTTTATACCTGATTACATAAGCACGGCCGGTCTTCAATCAGACCCTAATAAAACAACACTTGAGCTTACAAAGGCCCTCGCGAAGTTCCCCGAAACCTCCTTACCACTAATAATTACTCACTTATTTTCTCTCCAAACCCCACTTGACGGGAGATGCATCCCGTGTCAATCCTTTGTGTACCCAACAATAAGTAAACCTCGTTAGTTAAACTTCTAACCCTTACGGCGTAAAAAATAGAGTCCAAATTTCCCAGACCCGAATAAACCTTTGTAAGAGTGTGGTTGTTTTACAAGGTGCCTACATGCTCATTAGTGTCTGATAAATAATATGGGATCGTACTGTCGAGTGTTGCAACAATATTAAAATAATAAGGTGATAATGTGCCTCTTTGTCATGTTTGTTTACTATAATGATTTGTTATATCTATGGACTTCGAAGTGTTGTGTTCGCCAGTTGATCCAAATTTATATTTTCGTCTCGTTAAATTCTCAGTTTACTTTTGTTTTGCTGATTTGATACGTTGTTGAAACGTATTTCAGTTATCACGTCGTTAGGGTACACGTTTAATGCCACCGACATACCGCGAGATTCGGGTTTCATTCCTGATGGGGGTAGGCATCTGTGTAATAGATCGGAATTGCCGGAATGAAAATGATTCTGGTATCTATTTATTTATACGTCGTTGAAAAACACAAACATAAAATTAAATTTGCTTAATTTTGGGTTAGATCAATATGTGTAATTTGTCCAAGGATATTTATATTATGTTATTTTTTTTCATACTTGTGATTTTTCTGATAATAGTAGAATAGTTGCTCAACTTTCTGAGAAAGGTGAAAAAATACAAAATATAAGCATTTAAAAATCTTGTGTCATTGTTAGGTCGTATCCTCATTAATTAACAATATTTTCAAGTTAGTTTGATATAATTTGTTAAAATATAAAACAAAAAATACCCATCATAGATACTCTTTTTATTACTAAAACAATATCATAAATTATGACCTAGAACGTTATTTATATATTTATCCATAGAAACATCTTTTTACTCAAAAATAACGAAATATGAATTAACTGATATACAACTCTATCATTTTTTATATTACCTACCTTAAAATATTTTTTGTCATTAATATAATAGCTTTTTTATTTCTTGTATTTCTTTATTCTTGATTAAGTCATTTTTTATTTTATGTCAATAAATTTAATAATTAAATAGTTAGTTATACTAAATTTTAGTTTTTTTTAATTAGTGTTAAGCATAAATAAATAAAAAATCAAACAAAAACAACAAATTAATATAGGCCCAAAATAAAGAAGATTTTTATGCTTGTGTTGTGTTGCAGAAATACTTAAATAGATACCAGAATAAATTTAATAAACACCCAGGACCGGAACAACGGATATCTATGTTCATCACACAAATGCCTGCCCCTGTTGGGAATCAAACACGAGTCTTGCGGTTGGTTGGTGACGTTAATCATGTACGGTACCATTGACCAACAAGACGGTCAAATACATATGACGATCTCAAAACTTATTTTGGTTAAGAATAACTTTCAACGTATCTACATGATTATATCTCTCTTCCGTTATCTCCCTTCCTCTATCTCTATCTCTTTTTGTTAGTTCAGTTTTTCATTGGGATATTAAATCTTATGATCTCTTTTGATGATGTCAGATGAAAGCGAAGGTACAGTTGGGTTATTCCTTTTTTATCACATTAAAGTTTATTGAACTGTTATAATTTGACTTAAAAGCACTGACTGTGTAGCTTTTATGAGGCTTTAACAAACTTTTGAAGACAGGTGTCACCTAGTGAACGATCAAACTTATCAGATATTCTACATTCATCGTTGGCGCTTGGTGAAACCTCCACAAATTCATATTTAAGGCTGTTTATTATTCATATTTAAGGGTTTCGTGAGATTATCTTTAAAAATGGCAAATAAATCACTTGTTATATGGGAACAAATTTTTAAATATTTACTTTTTTCTGTTTTTAGTGTTTCTTATCATAGAGACAAAAAAAACATAATCTGTTATCCCCGTGTTGACCCGGGTCCTCTGTGTACAATAGACTAACTGCTTGTTAGTTTTATATTACTGGACAAATTACACAAATTGATCTAACCCCAAAGTAAGCAAATTATATGCTTGTATTATGGGTGTTAGAC
>DVZL01000150.1:0-28457 GCA_018236625.1 Lasaia peninsularis
AGAGGGATGTGGGAAATTTAGAGCAGTTAAACAGGATGTGATCAATTGTACCTTCCTCCTGTCCACAGTCGCAAGTAAGAGAATCTCTAACATTTATTTTATGTAGAGAAACTGAAGTACAGACGTGGCCAAGCCCTAGTCTGCACACAATGGATGTTGTGTTTCTAAATAATAATGATGCTTAAAATTGGTTGTGTACAATTTTATAACGCATGTCAGTATTAATTATATAGTGTCATTTTGTAAATTATAAATTACTAGCCGACCCGTGTTCACTTCGTTGGGTGTCAGTCCTATTTTACTTTCCTACAGAACGACTGACAAAACTTCTACAGCCCAGAAAAGAAACCAGTCCCAACTCTAGGATAAAATAACAACCTTTTTGCTAGGAAGCATGAGAAAGGCGGGCAAGGGTTAAGTGAATCCACTTCCAATGAGACCACTGGCAGTAGAAACCAGTGCAGGAACTTACCGGGGTATCTACCACTTTATCTATTCCTGCCGCCATCATGACACTGAAATGTTCTGGTTCCGAAAGTATCGTAGCATAGGCTTAGTTAGACTTGGCCATAGGATAGCGTCATACTAAAGGTATCATATATACAGTCATGGATAATAAAATAACTACTATATTATATATTGTTTAATATAAGTTTATATATAATAAGTTGATTAATAAATAAATTATGTTTTAAAATATTTGCACACCACATTGTGGTAGATTATGTTGGTATAATTAAAAACGTTTATTTTGTCACAACTTTTAACACACATATTCTGCAAATAAATAAATTTCATTTCATTTCATTTCATTTCATATCATAGTATCTGTCTTATAAACAGGAGAGTCTCATCCCGTAAAACATCAGCGATCAAACGAGATCGAATCATCGTTAGCAAATTAACAATAATCATGCAGATATCACGTGACAATTTCGGCGACCGCTCAGCCATTATAATTTACATAACTGTACTCTTAACCATTCTTGTTAAAAGTAACATACGCATCACTAACATATTTGGTATCAATAGGTGCTATTTCTTTTTTCCAATTAGGAAATCTTATTAATCATTCTCTACATACAAACCGACGTCAGGAAGAAGTTTAACTGCTTATATTATCTTTATTTGGGTATCAGGTTAAAAGTTGCACAACATTAAATAAAACAATTTTTTTTTCTATTTTTTTAATATTTTACACAAATAATTTCTCTCAAGTAAAGAATATACGGTGTTGGTTGTCAAGCTTTATTTCTTATGAAAATGTTAATGAGTTTGAAATTCTGTATATTCGTCTTTCATTTATTATATCTTTGTTTATTTATCTTACTTTGTTATTTTATTTAGTTAATTTATTTATTTGAAAGCTTTATTTGAACAATAACTTAGATATGTCATAATTTTCTTTTTCTATGGATAATTTAGCCAATTAACGGCAAAAGTCATATTTTACTAGAGTAAATCTCACAAGAGATGGAGGTTTATAAGACAAGAGTTATCAAGCAAATAAAAATATTATTTTATATATATATATATATATATAATATAATTAATTCAGTAAAGATTAGTTTTTAATAAGTAATGGCCGCTCACAATATAAAATAGATAAAATAGAAAGAATAAATCATAAAAAAGAAATAGTAAGTTTGAAAAAAGAAGGGAATTCTAAAAGTTATCGAACTAGAGACAAATCTAGTTTTATAAAATGTTACGTTAAATAAGATAAGTTTTGAATAGACGTTGAAAGAATAAAACCGAGAAAAACAGATACATTGAATATAGTAAAATTAAAAAAATAGGCTTCGGGGATAATAGGCGTGAAAGTAGGTACTCTCCAAAAAAATAAAGTCATCATCTAGATAATGAAAGAAAACGGTACCTAGTAAATAATATGCTTGATACTTGCCTACCACAGATGCATATTTTGTAAGAAAAATAGTGCTCTGTGTCTAAAATGTACGAACAAACTAAACCATACCGAAACATTTAATAAAGGAGATCCTTGTAAATTAACTATAACAATAAGAGAAACTTCTTGATGAAGAAATTAAGAATGAGAGGAATTACCTACTGTGAAAAACGTCTACAGCTGCATAACGCAGAGTCCAAAGAAAGATGTAGATTACATGAGGACAAGAAAGAAAATATAATGAGATTGAAATGAACTTATGGATTTGTTTGTTGATTTTATTTAACAATTGAGAATGTAATGAAATGATGGTCAATTAATAATGACTAGCTAATGAAATAAAAGAAACACATTCACGAATGTACGTTAAGATATTAAAATAGTAATCAACGTAAGCAATCGTATAGTCATTATTTATTATGTGTATAAATTAAACAACACTCGTTAGGTCATGACGTTAAAAAAACTAAAAATAACAGCTTACGTTGAAAAAGGAAATATAATATAAATTGGTTAATCAAATAATCATTTATAAGCTAATACAAATAAGATATTCACGAACGTAGTGAGAACCTACGTCACTTTAGAAATGTGTTGAAAAATAAGTACATTTAGAAATATAATAATGGGTTGATTGAACGCAAAAGGCATCTTTCAAGCAGTAATTATGAATTGTGGCTACGTCGTAAACAGAGATCAGTTGGACTATAAGTCAGAATATGTAACGTGTTCATAGAAGGGCGCTAATTGTGATTCACAAGTCAGAGTACGGAATACGATACATCAGTTCTAAAAGTCCACGCATAAACTTACGTAGTTCATTGGAAAATTTTGTATGGACTTTTGGAGCTGACTTTGCAAGCCACACATTTCGTGATTTGAATTTAAATCTAAAATTATATGAATGACATTACAATTAGAAAAGGGCGAAGGTGTTTTGATAATTTAGAATTGATTATAACTTTGGTTAACTAACATAATGAAATCTAACTGAAACTAGCAAATTGTTTATTCAAATAATCGTATATTATCACCGTCCTTTCATGATAAAGGATTTTATTTATAATTAGTAAATATGACATTTTGTTTATTATGAAATTAAAAGTACCCTGAGCTGTTTCTTATTACATCAGCTGACTGCCAGTGCAAGTCCCGACAAAATAGATCCAGCCGTTTTAGAGATTAGGGGGTACAACAAAATATATTATTTTGGTATATGTATAATGTCAGTAACATACATATGCATTTAGTAAATAGCGGATATTAAAACTTATTTTTGTTCGATTGCAAAAAGTAAAAAAATATTAACTTAAAATATCAATTATAAGAATAAATTGCTTGATAACTCTACACCGAATACTCAAAAATACTTCTGTGAAAATATCTAATAAGGTTTATCGACATTATTTTACAATAGAAACTGTCAAAAACAAAAGTAGGTAGTCATTTGTATTGAATAAAAACGTTATTAACATTTTAAATTTTGTTTAAATACTCCAATTAATACAATAAATATAATTAACTCAAAATATCACGAGCATTAAATAAAAGTAAAAAATGACATAATTATAATTACTGAAATTAATAATAAAGTTGCTAGATAAAGCATAAATGGAAAAAGTATAGATACTTCATTTAATAAAATGAATAAAAAAATGTAAAAAAAGTCTTTTTATTTTTTTTAAATGAGAAAGACAATATTAAATATATCCTAAGCCAAATATTATTATGATATATAATATTTGAGGCCTATAATGAAAAAAATAACAAAGCCAATTTTATAATTAAAACCCTTATATTAAATAATAAAGCAAATACTAGTAAACAATAATATTTTTTCGTTTAAAACACCATATTTATATTCTTTTTGTAAATTGTGTATGTGGTTCTCTAAATCCTTAAGAATGGCTACATCTACTTATGCGGTTGACAGTTGAAAAAGCGGTACATAAGAAACATTTTATTCCATTACGTTACGATACAAACAGTCGACATTTGTGAAGCTTTTGTGTGTAACGAAAATTGAAACCTTTAAAACACTTAACTTCTATCTTGGGAAAAGAAATTCAAAAAGTCAAGATTAATATAACATGTTAACGCTTTTTTATATTCTAAATTCAAATAAATCGTTGTCAAGTGATGTGCCTAAATACATAACTTCTTTTGAAGGGGTTAAAATAATTTAAAAAAAAAGTCGTTTTACATAAGAAAAATTACAATGATATATTGACTAAAAGCAAAAAACATGCACATTATTTGTAAATCTCTAATTATAAGTAAACCTTTTCTAAAAAATAATCATCTATCGTCGCTAGCTTGCATCAGATATAGGTATATTTAAAATATATAATGTGCGACTGTGTGTACATGACTGCGGCAAAAAACCCTTTTCGTGGGTTTTTGATTGCAGACTTGATAATTCACATTTTATACCTATTTGAAGTGAAATTACATAAAAGTAACTAAAAAACTAAACTCTAGAAACGAAAAATTCATTTGAACATACAGTCTCTAACATTTTGTAGCCAAAACACAGACATGTTTGTTTCTAACTGTATTTCGCATCTTATGCCTAATACTATAATAATATGCGAGTTCTCTTAACGTTAAAATATGTACAAAAAAGTGACAACAAATAATTTTATGATTAATACATATTTAGCAAGGACTTACAGTTCGCTCGCGTTAAGAATAAAGTGACGTCATCAACCTAGAAACGGCCACGACCAATCAAATCGCAGAATTCAAATATAACCAATCAGGCGCGTTACTAGCTTAAAAATCGTTACTTAATAATATGATAGCAAATGAACTATTGATATCTACGTTTTGATTTTTTTTTGGAACCTTTATTGAAACTTGTCTTCAGAGTGAATTACTTTAAACTAACTTGTTTTACATGAAATACATTTAATTGAAACAGTTCTCTATAAATAAATTACTCAATTTATTCCCTCGTCGGAAGTATTTAGGAAAATCTAGTATTACAAGTTCCTTGAAAGATAAAATTTAAACGATTCAGAATGGTGTCTCAGTTGATTATAAAATTATTTTCTAGACAATTAAGTAACTGGAAGACTAAGGGCCTTATATTTTCATTTAATTAAGACTTTAGTTAAATAAAAGATCGAAATATCTAACGTTATATTTTATTTGATAACTTTGGTCTTCTAGTTTACAAAATGTAACAAATTACATTTCGTAGATTGCACAATCATTTAAATTCGTTCGCACGTTGTTCATATTTTAAATAAAATAAATATGGCAGTACGTATTACGTGTAAACAGTACCTAGTATTCTAGATTATAAGTATAAAGGGCTTATTGAGAACTGGAATGCAACGAATATATCGAATTTGGTCAACGGGAAGACAAGGATACATAAGCAACTAGACAAATAATAAATGTCATCGTTTATGTAGGTACTTACAGTTATATCTGTTTATGGTTGTACTAAACTAACTTCGTACGAGGATAAAAATTTAGTAATAACATTAAATTTATCGTTATAACCAAAAAAATATCTAGTTTTAGCTACAAACTAACTTAATGTAACAGGAATTCATATTAAAAACCGTTTTTTATGAATCACAGCAAATCTAGCTTAAGTCTTTTTGCTAGTATTGAAATATATATTTTTTAATTTATTATTTTGTATTAGCCCAATACTTATAATCTAAAATCTGAAAGTCCTTATGAACTTCAAACTTATGGTTAATGTATTGGATAATAAGGTGGAGTTATAGAAGGTAAATGATGTCCACAACGCGGGAAGTTTGGTGGCACTGGTGGTAGGTCCAGCTGTGTACCGATATGTATTATTAAGTTCATTCCTATCACTATGTGGTAGATAAAGTGGCAGTGAAACAGCCAGTATCCTGAAATGTAATAAACAATCTTTATTAATTATGCATTTTAAACATAAATAGAAAGTAATATTTAATAACCAATTTAATTTTAATAAACACTTAAATTTAATTCTGAACACTAATTTATTTTTCACTTTAAATGAATTCTTTTAAAATACACACATATACACACACGCACAAACACGCACACACACACGCACGCACGCACATGTACACGTACACACACACATACAACTCTCTTTACACCATGCCCCTTGCGAGATAAACAGTGCCAAGTGTCACGATTCTTACATACTTGCCTAGTTTCTTACGCATTAATTACAAATTACCCTGTTACAATCATACAAATAAGCCTGTTTCAAAGACACTTAACATCCCCCTCGGATAACACACGAGCAATTTGGTAGTGGAATATCCTCAATCTAGGTCTTCCCGGGTACGCCACCCCCATTGTATACCTGTTTTGTCAATCTTTCATTTTTTTCTACATGACGGAACCAATGGACCATGCCCTTTCCAATTTTCATTCCAACACTTTCTTTCAATCCTAGTCTTTCTCTGATCTCACGAAAGGAGCCCACGAGCGTTATTCTGCAAACTTTGCGGAGTGTATGCATTTTGACCGCACCTATTTAAAATAAGGTAAATTACCTGGATTATCGGCTTTAAGCCTTAAAACCACGTAGCCATTATTTGGAACAGCTAATGTATCTTTAAAAGGCGGCAGATTGTACTGCCTATGGAGCAAACCCTTTCTATCCAAGTCTAGGGCATGTTTAAGGTTGATTTTCTTAATATTCTTGTCAGGGGATCTTCCTATACCAATAACGTTATAAGACATCCCATGTAAATGGAACGGATGTGATAAATTTGGAGATTGTACTGAAAATAAAAAAGAATATTTTAATGTATGAATAATGTCTTACTTATGAATAAGTCGGGTAAATCTAAGTTCGAACCCGGCCATGTACCAAAGAGTATTTCTAGCTTATGTACGTTATCTAAGTGTTCTAACAGTGAAGGAAAATATCCCGTATTAATTGAATTCGACCAAATCTAGATTTGGGTCCATTTTCCATTCTGGGTTGCAAAGGTCAGATGGCAATCGCTTTGCGTTAAAACTGGTGTTCTAGTCAATCCCGATAACATCTGTCATAATACGGGATAAGGCTATGAGGAGTGGTAAAAAAAGTCTAATCAAAAATTTCTATATCGTATTTAAATATTTGATTTTATGTTGTACCTAATGTTACTTAGCAAATACTACGGCTGCGTATTAAAGTTATTAAAGTAAAGTCATTAAAGTTAAGTCCTGGTAGATGTTTAGCTTATAATTTTTTTCCCTATATCACGCCTTTGAGGATTGAATTTTAAAAAATTCTTAGCGTTTGCCTACGTTATAATAGAAATAATTTTGCATTTTTATATACTTTTTGATAACTTTTGCCTTTTTTTATGAATAGACTAGCTGTATCTGGGAATTTCGTACCACCCGCACTTTGTGATACAAAAAAGAGATAACCTATTCTTAGACCCCTCAAGTGCACATATAAAGTTTCATCAATATCGATTTAGACGTTTCGGAGGATATGAAATTTTTATATATTAAGATGTATCGTATACTTGATTTTTATTCAATTGTAGATGTTTCACATTTGAATTTTTTGAACAAATTGACTATTGATATGATAGGACATGTTAATTTGGCCTTTTATAAAATAGAAATAGAAGAATGATTTCAAAAACAATAATTTCAATTTTAAAAACATATATTGTTTCAATAACCCAGTACCTTCATCAACAAGGACTATTTCCACAACAGAGTTAAGAGGCACATCTATCATGTGCGTGCAGCGACAGTCCACAGCGCAATCTGCAGGACGGTTATCACCATTGCAGAACAATTCTGGAGGTAGTTCGTGCATTTGTGATAGAGGTGGCGCTGGAGGAGCAGAGTATGAAATCTCATCTACCAAACTCAAGACATGGTCACCTCCAGGAGCAACTGAAAATTAGAGAAAAAAAAGAATTACTTTGAGCCTTGAAATGCTGTAGAAAGTAAGAATTATTAACGTGTTAATAAAAAATATTTAATACAGTGGCACGCACAGGATTATGACACGCTAAAATGAGCCAAGAGAGTGATACGTTTATAAATTATTTGTGTGGTCATTCATCACCATTATATGGTTTCTTCATTGTTTCGTAGATTATGTGATCATGATAGTGAAATGTCGGAGTTTAAGTCCACGATTAGCCCTCGATATTAGGTCCATGATGTGAAAGGTGGCAAGTCTGTCGCCATATTGGTCACAAATACAGTCCCGCACAATGTTATGTTTTTCAGATAGACTAAAAAAACTCACAAAATTAAGTTGCCCTACACAGAAATTGAACCCAAGAATATATATATTTTTAGATATTTTAATAAACTGTTGTTAAAACTATAAATGTGATGTATTGTGTAACTTTGATTTTGCTAAAATAGTAGTAGGCTCTCTTCAACTTGGCCTTGGTATATACAAGAAATTTCGTATATTTATTGTTGCCGTGGCTACGCTCGCATTATTTATGTCCCACTAGTTTCCTAGTTCATACAAACTTTTGTCCCCTATTAAACCTTTGGGGGTTGATTTCGAAAAACGCGTTCATTGTGGTTGCCTAAGTCATAGTATAAAGTACATGTCGTGTCAAATATTAGTTCTGAGTGTTTTCATGTTCAATTTCATATTTGATATTTTCATTAAATTTGTCACTCCTTTTGCTGGACTTATTCTTTATTTTACAAATTTATTCACCAATAAGAATTTATTAAATATTATGTAAAGTTACACCTACCTAAAAAGTTTCTGTATGTGTTTTCCTTGAAGAGGTCGTTTGGTTTGTAGAAATGAAACCGGAAAGGTAGAAAAATTTTCACATCCGGTCGTTCTTGGAGAATTGCTTTGTCGATAGGTTTTGCTGATTTCAAATTACTAACACACACTGCGTCATTACGAGGAACATCACAAATAGCATCCAGAGGGTTCATTACCTGGTAAAACAATAATTTTGTATAAATATCATATTTTGTACTCAGTTAACAACACAGTTTTTAGTCACAATAACTTAAAATGCCCTAAGATAGTTAGTTTCACATTTTTTTAACAAAACTAAGATAAAAGCAATTTTCACATTTATTAAAAAATATAGTATACAACCTTATAAACTGAAGACTCACGTCCCAAGTCTAACAGGATCTATTTATATTTTAATGAATCAAAATTAAGTGCACAATCCTAATAGAAGTAAGATTATCTAAATCTAGGACACTAACCACGGATTGTTTTTTAGCAGAGTCAATACCTGTTACGATTAAAAAAACACTTTCTTTAAACTCGTAATCTTAGTTGACAGACTAAAAATATGTTAGAAGCAGATGATACAATAATTTAAATACTACATAAAATTTGTAGTTTTAAAGGAATGTCTGATTTCACAAATAGTCATATCGTCGATGATACTGCAATAGCGCTGAACTAACTTTTGCAATACCGCGGAACTGCAAAAAGTAGCGAAATTCAAATTTTCCCACCGCGCTGTCCTGGTACCATTAGTTGTGTGCCATTAGTTTGTGTTTCAGATGAATAAATAATTGTTTTGTACTTTGTACGATTGTTTCAATTATGCGTATCTACTCATTTTATTATATCTTGAGGCTATATTGGCACAACATAACCGCGTAAGTGTTGCAACATCTACGTAAATATAAAACTAACCGGGAATTTCCTACCACTGACTGATGGCCTGGTATATGAAGAACCCTATATTTCATTAAAATTTGCTTCATCTTCCTATATACTTAAATTGTAACGTTTTTTTTTGTCTCCTGAAAGTTTACGCACTATTGTAAATAGTAGATCAGCGCTATTGTAGTATCGTCGATGATATGTCATAATTGAGGGATCTAAATTAAGCATAAATTTTGGCTAAGGGCTATTATATAAATAATATTCGATTTTTACAGTCGCTTTACAATACAGTAGACATCCCTCGCTACTTACAGTATGGCACATATTTTAAAATCATATGCAAACTGTTTATGCATTTATACAAATATCAGATTGATATTAGAATATTTACACATACTACAAAAATACGTTACTTACCAAGTTAGTAGATGGTGCATGATTAGGTAATCTCAAACACTCAAGGAACTAAATATTAAAGTTATACTACTGTAATTATAAAGGTTACATATTCTACCAAAATAAACTATCCGATGTTACCTAATCTTAAATTATTTCCACTTTTTATGTACAATAAGCAACGCAGATATTTGATCTTTTATAATATTACAAAGTAAAAAAGGGTTAAGATATCTATATTGTTTACTGTACTTATATAACATAAGTATAAATAGTTCGGATAATTTATTTTATTGATAACACTGTCAAATTATTAAAATATATACAACAATGTATACAAACAACATATAATATATACAAAATTTTCTTAGTTTAAATTAAATTAGCTACAGATAAATGATTATTTTAAATAAAAAATAATTTGACATAATTACAATTCTACATACTATTAGGGAATCAAAAATGCGATTCGTTTTACAATAACCATTTCTAATAATAATAATCTATACATCATGCCATTTTGAACAATGCCTTTAAAAATAAAAACATACGGTATTAGAAACGGCACATAATAAAAATGAAAAAGATAAAATAGATAGAAATAGAGTAAAATAAGAAAACTATTAAATAAAAACACACTGAATACTGGTGAAACCAAACATAATTCCCGAATACAATCATAATAGGCTTAGTCAACGTTTACCTTGATAAAATATGCAAGTTAAAGCAATGATTTATTTTATTCCAGATACTTAACAGATGATAACGGATGACACAATAGCCACCAATCTATTTGTAGTTTGTTCAATTATGACTTACCGGTTATCTTACTTTTACTTTTAGTGCAGCCATATATACCTATGTTAAAATATTAACAAATGAAATAAAACAGCAAATAAATATATTTTTTATTATTTTTCACACCAGTTTTATACGAAAAAGTACAAACATTTTATGTAGAATCACTCTACCCGCAAATAAAAACAAAATATGGAAAGAAGAGAATTAAAAAGACGGAAACTCAGTTAAATAGAAGCATAAAATAATAAATGACGCCCAATTGTAGGACGTGTATAACAATCAACCACAGATGCATATTTTAAAACAAAAATATTGCTCTGCGTCTAAGCAAAACAACAAACCAAATTTTACAAAAACGTTTTAACTTCAATATCTATATCTTGATACTTTGCTTACGTTTTATAAGCTTGAGACTTTTCTTTAAGAAAGGATAGATGTTTTAATAGAAAGCCAGAAGGTGTTAATAAGGACTTAAATAATGAAATGAAAATCTTTTGAGATGTATTAGTGTGAACTGATAATGCTGTAAAGATTGTAACTATTGTTGAATGAGAAGCAAATTAAAATTGGATTTTAATTTGGAAAGCAGAAATTGAATAAAAACGCCACAATAACAACAAACACAACAATATAACATAACAAGATACGTAGTGTTGCTATGTACAGCATCACGATCATGATTATTATTGGATATTATTAGCCTCTGATTCATATATTTCTTATATAATATGATATAATATTGTTATGATTATAATACCTATTTTTATAAAGAAACTAAAAAGAACATTTTGAGAATAGTTTTAGATATTGAAAATGTAAGACATATTAATAAAATAGAGATTAGTAACTTTATTTTTTTCTTAATAAAAGTATAAAGAGAGAGATTTAAATATAATAATTTTATTAATGTCATATTTGTGTACATATTCGTCCAAACTAAAAGTAATTTCAATGTCAAAATTCAACCTTGAGTATTATTTTAAAAGGAAAAAAATTATTAGCTGCTAGGATAGAATTAATTCTAATGTAAAATTGAAATATTAAAGGCTTAGAGTTGTTTTTTTTGGTATAGAAGTGAAATTTTAGTTTTCAAAATACAGTTTCTAATATTTCAAAATAACACAAAAATAATTATATTAAGTATATCTATTATGAATTTATCGAATTTAATCAAGTATAACAATAATATAAACATTCGCTTATAATTATTGTATGTATCTTATCAATTGCGGATATGTTGCTTATTTAAGAATTATAAAACTAATCATAAAAACATGCTGGGAAGTTCATGAAAAAAAATCTAATTTTCATGTTACTTCAAAACTAGAACATTAATTCGAAATCATGCTTAGGACAAATATTGAGTTAAGGATGATATTTATTGATTCATAAAATATAATTTAAAAGATGTATATCAAGACTCTATTTAAATAAAAGATCGAAACATCTAGAATAGTATTTTATTTACTAACTTTGGTTTTCTAGTTCATAAAATGTAACAACAACGTTACATATTATGGTTAGCACAATCATTATTTGAATTCGTCCGCACGTTGTTCATATTTTCAATAAAATAAATATGGCAGTACGTTCTAATTACATAAACGTTCTTTAGATAATAAGTATTTAGGGCCTCCATAAGTAGCTAATATAATATACATATATACCTACATATAAATAAATAACATGAATATGATGCAAGATCAGCCAATAAAACCTTTGAGTTTACCACCATGATTACTGATAATAATTAAGAAAATGCCCAACAATTTTATCTGTGAATAATAATCCATTATTATGAATCACAAAAAAAAACCTGAATTACCATTATTAAATGTTACAAATAAAGAATTTAATTTAGCCCTAAATATACTTAGAATCTAAAATCTTAGAATTCTGATAAATTTCGTTATTATTGCTAATGAATTGGATAAAAAGGTGGGGTTATAGGAGGTATATGATGTCCACAACGAGGAAAGTCTGGTGGAACTGGCGGCAGGTCTTGTTGTGTACCAATATGCATTATCAAACTCATTCCTATCACTATATGATAGATGAAATGACAGTGGAATAGCCAGTATCCTGAAACAGAATATTTAGAAAATAATTATTTTGAAACGTCGAAATGAAGGAGCATTTATTATCAATATCATATCAATAGCATAAAAAAGAAAGGAAAGAATATTACAAAAAAAGTTGATGCGTCAATTTTAATTAAATTATTGCAGAATTTGACGACAGAATGTGGAAAAAAATACCTGGATTATCAGCTTTAAGCCTTAAAACAACATATCCATTATTTGGAACAGCTATTGTATCCTTAAATGGCGGCAGTTTATAGTGTCTATGTAGCAAACCCTTCCTGTCTAAATCTAAGGCATGTTTTAGGTTAATTTTTTTTATACTCTTATCGGGAGATCGTCCCATCCCAATAACATTGTATGAATGTCCATGTAAATGGAACGGATGAGATAAATTTTCAGATTGCACTGGAAAACAAAAGGGCACCTTTATAATAGATTTCATAAAGAACATTAATTATATTTATGTACTGATACAATCATTTTTATTTTTATTAAAAGTTTTAGACTATTAGCGTCATGGGTTATATTAAAAAGAGAACTAAACAACTTGCACTCAATTAATGCCGAAGGAAAATATTATTAAATAAATAAAAATAGTGGACATATTTGATGCTAAAAGAATCACACCTTCATCAACAAGGACTATTTCTACAACAGAGTTGAGAGGCACATCTATCATATGCGTGCAGCGACAGTCCACAGGGCAGTTTGCAGGACGATTATCACCATTGCAGAACAATTCTGAAGGGAGTTCATGCACCTGAGATAGGGGTGGCGCTGGAGGTGACTTATATGATATCTCGTCTACCAAGCTTAAGACATGGTCGCCATCATGTGAAACTGGAAAGAACAACAAGATAAGTTAATATTAAGTTTATTCTGGATTTTTTAAAATTACAGCAGTTTTGATAATACAACAAAAATGTTTAAAAAATATTATTTTTACGAGTTTATGTATATTTTTTTCTTTGTAATTGGTTCGTTTAAAGAAAATATATTGGTGATGTAAATACATACCTAAGAATTTGCTGTATGTGTTTTCAATGAAGAGATTGTTTGGTTTATAGGTGTGAAATCGAAATGGAAGAAAGATTTTAACATCAGGTTGTTTTTTAAGGACAACTTTATCAATAGGTTTTGCTGACTTCAAACTGCTGACACATACAGCGTCAAAACGTTTTTTGTTGCAAATGGCATCCAGAGGATTCATCACCTGATAAATTAATAATGTTATATGAATAAATTTCATATTTTTTGCATAACATAGTTTTAGTGGCATTAAATTATAATTTGTGATAAAATTAGTTGTCATAAATTTATAATACTTATCAAAACGAAATTGTAAAATAAAAAAAACAAAAACAAATTAATAATTAAAAAACAAAATATACCTCGTAAACTGGTGATTCGCGTGCCAAGTGTAGTTGGAAAACCGGTGTTTGATGTGCCAAATGTAGTTGAGAAACCGGTTATTCAATTGCCAGACGTAATTGATAAACCGTTTCTTCACGTGCCAAATGTAGTTTATAAACCGGTCATTCTCGTGCCAAATGTAGTTGATAAACCGGTTATTCACGTGCCAAATGTAGTTGATAAACCGGTGATTCGCGTGCCAAATATATTTGAAAAACCGGTGATTCGCGTGCCAAATGTAGTTGAAAACTGCTACTAGTTTAGTTCAAACTAATAACAGTTAGATGAGCTTAAATAATAGTGCATTAAATAAACTCCAGAACCAATAATTTTGTAAATATATGCTTTTCTTTGCTATCGAATATCAATTAATATTAAACTTATCTATAAATGTATTGTACACGTATTTTGCATATATTCTTGTGTGTATGTAATAACCATTAGAATTCAAATAATTACTAATAAAATACGGATTTTAAGATGATATTACAATATCATTATCGTAAAAATGTTACTGTGAAATGTAATGTTTTATTATTAAAATGAAAGACCAATCGTTAATCTCAGACAAGTAATGTAGCAATCGAAATAATATAAATTTAAATAAAGTAATTATATCTATAAAAAATAATTATTTTGGTTATTTTTTTTTTGTAATTTTGTATTTATGCCACTAACTAAAAAAAGACTTAACTATGTTAAACGTATTAGTGTTGGTACCGAATAAAGAGTTTCGATTTATTGGTCATATAATTTTTTAAACTTCAATTCATGACAAAGAAGTAGCAGGAAAATAAACAGCATGTATATTTAATATATTTTATTTCAATCGTATAAAATTTACAATATCTTAATGATAGATGAAAAGAAAAATGAGTATGATAAATGAATTAAACCAATGGTTAAAATAGTACTACTTAAAATTCGTTGTTATAAAAATATATTTGACTTCATAACATGTGCACAAGTCGTTGACGCGACTGTAGCACAACATTTGGCTTAAGCTAAAATGGTAACTGATTTTTTTATCTACAGTTATATAAAAATCCCTCTTTATACAGTCTTGCAAATGTTCGAGTTGACCATACTGCAAACTGCCTGTGTGTATTTACAAGTATGGGGAAGTGAAGAATATTATAATATTTACATTTGCTACAAAAATTACATGCAATGCTAAGTAGCTGGTGGTGTGCGATGAATCTTAAACCTTCTAATGTAATCTTTAAAGAGGCTTAGGTAAAATAAACTACCCGATGTCACTTAATTTTAATAGTTCGTTAAAATTTAAGAAAAAGTAACACAGGTATATTAGTCAGGTAGTTTAATTTAATGATTAAATATCAATTATATATACACAAAATAAATATCATTGGTGAAAGATTAAATGGCAAGTCTTTAGTTACAGAACAGGCATGTTCATTGTAAATAAAAATAAATTGTACATAATTCACATTGTAAATAAAAATTAGGAGCCTCAAAAATGCGATATTCCAGTTGATATACTATAGGTACATCATTAAATATGGCATAAGGTCAAACAGATATTCACACAGATATCACCATTAAATAAAATCACAAACCATCGAATAAAAACACGTTATACAATGGCGGGGCCGAGCACTTCGAAACCGCCAAACACATCACACAATACAATCATAATAACTATATACTTATTCAAAGTAATATTCAACTGCTAAACCAATTTTGCTCGTTAGAAACGTTAATCTAGGAACGGATTAATTTATAGGAGGAAGGTGATCTCCACATGTGGGGAACATAGGGGGGACAGGGGGAAGATCTGCTTGAGTACCGACTTGAAGGACTACGTTCATGCCTATTACGATGTGGAATAAAAAGTGACAGTGAAGAAGCCAAAATCCTGGATTGCTTGCTCTAAATCGAAGGATAACGTAGCCGTTGTTGGGTACAGCAATAGTATCTTTCGCTGGTGGTAAATCGCCTTGTTTCAAATGACGTTCAAGTAATCCTCTCCTATCTAGATCAAGAGCGTGTTTCAAGTTAATTTTCTTGACATTTTGGTCAGGTGATCGACCTATACCAATGACGTTAAAGGAGTATCCGTGCAAGTGGAACGGGTGAGACAAATTAACGATTTGCACTGAAAGTAAAAACGATAGTTTAATTTTCTGTACATTACACAATTCACCATATTCATCATTTTGAAGACCAGTTATAAAATCTTACCTTCATCTACAAGTACTATCTCAACAACAGCATTCAGCGGGATGTCTATTTTGTGAGTACACATACAATTTTGTCCGCAATCAGCTGGTCTATTATCACCGTTACAGAATTGATCTGGATTTATATCATCATATTGACTGATAAGAGGTGCAGGTGCAGCCATATATGAAATTTCATCTATCAAACTTATTACGTGATCTCCCATAGGTGCAACTAAAAAAATTGTACGGTTAATCAAACAAGAATCACTTATAAACATTATGTCATTTCAAGCGTTAATGTTTATATTCTACTATGTCTTACCCAAAAATCTGTTGTATGTGTTAGGTTGGAATAGCATCTCAGGTCTATATACGAAGAAACGGAAGGGCAAGAAGATTTTTACGTCTGGTCTCTCTTGTAAAATAGCTGGGTCGATGTGTTGTGCGTTTTTCAATTGACTGACGCACACTGCATCATTTCTGGGCTCATTGCATCTCGCGTCCAATGGGTTCATTACCTATGTAGTTAGTGAGGAGAAATATTCGTGCAATTACTAATAATACGTGCAAGACTAATCTACATTTATTTATAATACTATTATATAAATACCATTAAATGCCAGTGGACTAGTGATCATTATGCAAATATTTCGATTTAAAATCTTAATACTGATATAATTACTCAACAAAACAGATTGATAATGAAAATATAAGTATGTACAAATTGGTCATCATTTTGGTAAATAATAACGATTTAAATCGAAATTGTTTGCAATTAACTTAAATTTAATAATGATAATGTTTTTGCATAGGGTCATAAAGAAGCTTCCCACCTCTACGGAACCAAAAATTTCGTGTTACATCTATATCACATGTATGTCGTGATCATTAAGGGGATTGCAAATCTTGTTCACGTTACATGTAAATCTCATTTTCAATGCAATTCATATTGCTTAATAATTAAAAAAAAAACATGAAACATTCAAATTATCTGTTTGAACACTGCTATTCGAGCTTAAGCAATAACTTGCAATGTAATAGAGTTAGTTTTATCGAGGTTGTCATGTCGATAAGAATTCCGCGTGCAATATCCGCCGATTAATAAATGAGACAAGCATGTTCGTGACAAGAGCTATGTTTATTTATTTCTAAAGGACAGAACACCTCATTTACTGTATAGGAAACTAGGTGAAATATACCTTCATCAACTTATTCTTAATATTGTATTTACATATGTATATTCGTATCATACAATGTAGTTTTTACATTATTATAAAACTTACCACTCCTTGCGGTATTCCTACATCATAAGTGGGGGGTTGAGTCGAAGGCTGATATGGACCTCTAGCATATCGAAGAATACCCAGCTGTTGGGCTCGTTTAATACCACATTCTCCAAGGCCACGTACTTGAATCCAGTACGCACCAGGGATATTGTTTGCTTCGATCACAAAATCGTAACGTTCACCTGAAATTTTAAGTTATAACTGACTACTGAACAACGTCACGGACTTAGCTATTAAAAAAATAAATATCGCAACTGAGGAAGCGTATTATTCAATTAACCTCGCTTGAGTAGATGCACTAGTAAAATGGGTACATATTACAAAATAGCAGGGCGTGTCTAATATAACAACTGATTATCATATGCAGGCCGTTGGATAACAAAGTAGTTCCGCACCAAGTTTCTAAGAAATTATTAAAGGAAATGTCTAAACACTTAATATCACTTAAAGGTGTTAACAATTATGTACTTACCAGAGAATGAAATAATTGTATTAACTTGTACTGGATGAACTGGTTCACCGTCAGTTGATATGACGGTTAGGTTGTGTCCTTCGAAAGTCACTTGCGCGGGACATACAGATGCAAAAGCGTTGATCATTCTAAATCTGTATCTTCTTCCAGGTGTAATTGTGAATACTTCAAGAGGCGTGTTTGTCATGAATCCGGTGTTAGGATCTCTGAATTGACCTTTTCCATTAATTAAAACACTCTCAGGATCTTGACCGGTGTTGACTGCTAATCTACCTGGATATCTCTCTGCTGCGTCTTCGTGAAGCCAGTCACTTATTAGCATTACATGCGTAGTTAAATCATAGTCATATAAATGGCTGTTCGGGTCTTTTGATGGTGGTTGACGAACGACAATGCTACCATATAAACCATCAAGCTTTTGAAGACCTGTGTGAGCGTGCCAGAAATGAGTTCCAGCGTTTCCTTGCCATTGATATCTAAAATTGCATAAAAAATGTTCAGTAAAATTATAGTATGGTGAATAATTTTAAATTAAATCTAACAAAATTAGCCAAGTGTGAATCTGACCGCGCACGAAGGATTTCGTACCATAATAATGGCAAAAAAATCACGTTTGTTATATGGGAGCACCCTTTATATATATTATTTAGTATGTTGTTATAGCGGGAACAAAAATACCTACATCATCTGTGAAAATTCCAACTGTCTAGTTACCGCAGTTCATAAGATACAGTCTTGTGACAGAAGGACAGGCGGACAGGGGAGTCTTAGTAATAGGGGTCTCATTTTTACCATTTGGGTACAAAACCCTAAAAATCTGTCATTTATTCACCGCTTACTAATATATCACTAGTTTTGTAAGATTTATGTTAAAGAAGTTTTACTAATTATAAAATATGAAGAAATAGGACTAGTATTTTCAAAACTAATACGATTAATACTAATTAGATGGTCCAAATAATGTTCATGTATTGGCGCGAAATAAAATATTGATTTATTAATTTATTCATTCATTCTAGTACAATGAATTTATGAATAAAAATATAGTATTTATAAATATAATAATTATTTGATTATATTAAAAAGATGATGAATGAATACGATATATTAGATGAAGTATAAGGATATATTAGAGGTAAATTAGTAGTATTCAGTCTAGAATATTAAAATTTTATGCGGAAATTCACCAAACACCAAGTGATTGCTTTACAATCTACATCTTCACCTTTAACGAACAGTCTAACATTGCTCAAAAAGTCTATAAGATGTTACACACTATGCTTTCTTACATTAAATTTAGCTGTTATTTCTCAGCAGCCAAAATCACTGGCTTGAACATCCAACAACAAATAATTTGAAAATTTCAATAATTATCAGATTTAAAGACTAGTGTTTAGTCTCTTTCTTTAACTCTATATATTTGTTTGGTTTTAACAAATACAATAAGTTAGACGTTGTCCCGATGGCAAGAAATTTTATATAGATATGCTTAGCATATGTAACATTATACATTTGGGGTCTCAGGCCATACGTCCAAGACTTTCAGCCACTCTATCCACTACCACAGAACAGGACTGATCGCGGGAGGAATAAGGAGAGCAGTGGTACCAAACCGAGCCAGCTGCTACACATCTACTACTTAGAATTTAATTATTATCATCGCTATGGTCAAATCTATTTAGTATCTTTCCGGTTTCAATTCGGTTTGGTCAACTTGATCTTAGTTCCTTTTCGTTTATCTAAAAATACTTCGTTGTCTGTAATTGGAATTATGTTGCTGCCTAATTGTGAGTGCTTATGTAGGTACTACCTCTACCTACTATTTCGGGGATATTGCCATGACGATATTATTTATTGTAGTATACAGTGGACCCGTGGTAATCCGGCCCTAGTCTAATCCGGCGCCCCCTGTAACCCACCACGCCTATCATTGTTGATTATACATAAAAAATCAGAAAATATGCATTAATACATGGTTGAACTAGTTACCTATAACTTGCATACCTATAACTACCAATATTGTGCTCAATGTGAATTATTTTACTTTAAATTTATACGTCATTTTTTGTGTACACAAAATATTTAGGCTAGCGAGCGTTTATTGTTGTTTATACATATACACAATAATTATGTAGTTGTAATAGATTTTTTGACTTAAAATTAATCGGGAGGTACTATTATAAGAGCGGCCCTGACAATACATGATCTTAGGCAGTACTTTATAATCCAACAGATCCGATAGTCCGACTTAGCCCTACAAAACGGTTGTCGGATTACCGGGGGTCTACTGTATTCAAAACTTATGTCAACTCACCTAAACGTGTTTCCTTGTTGAATAGGGCACTGCGTTACAAACGGCACTCCATCGTAATATTGTGTACCACGTTGATATATACCATGCCAGTGGAGAGTCACTTCCATACCTTCCATATGGTTTTCAACATCAATAACCACCTTGTCGTTCTCACACACTTGGATCGATGGGCCTGGTAACATTCTGTTGGCTGTTAGAATACCACGTTCTACTCCGTCGGCTAACACGCATTGGCAATGAGACCACACCACGTTCGTTGCATTTGGTGTACATACTTGACACGCTCTGAAAATAGTAATAATTTATTTGAAGCGTATTCTTATTACACGATGAAGTTTATTGATTGTAATTAATCTGTTTGAATTCAAATAGACCGTGTTTTATGACTGCTTTTAAATAGGACAACAATAACATTGATAATTATTAGATACTATTACGAGTTTATGATTATTTGTTTTTTTAATAATTTACTTGAAATTGCTCGTAAAAGTTTGGTATTTAAATAAATTGTATCGAATAGTGGTTTTATAGTTGAGCGCCTTCTTAAATCTAATCGGCAATTTAGAATTTGTATAAATTATAGATTTCAGAGGCGTCTGGTTCAAGCTCTGGCGTTCTATTATAATATGTTTCATTATTATTTCTGCGATTGACTTTTTCAATCACAGAAATACTTCAATTTGTTATTATTATTCTACTTTCATTTATTTCATTCATTTATTTAGAAGAAACATATCGTTTTTGTGTTTGTTTTAGATATTGTGTTATGTCTAAATAGTCAAATTCCCTGAATTAATATATATATGTAATTGATATGTAAGGCCAATTCTTAGGATTAGAAACTACTATATTAAAACTCTATTAACTTAAATTTCAGACACGTATTTCTCGGTTGCCTAGCGGTAAGCGCTTCGGACGTTCATTCGGGTAGTTCAAGTTTGAACCCCGCTATAAACCAATGACTTTTTCTAATTTATATGCATTTTTTTAGTGATCTTGCGGTAATGGAAAACATTTTGAGGAAACCCGGATTCATTCAAATTCGACCTAATATAGGTCTGGGCCAAGTTTTCCTTCTGGGTGGCAGATGTCAGATGGCAGTCCCCCTAGATAAGCAGCCGACCCCGATAACATCTGATATAATACGGAATAAGGCTAAGACGAGAAATAAATTCTCGTATGATGATTAACTACTACTGATTAACTTCAATAAGCGGGTGTAGCAACAGGTAATAGTTAAAAATAAATAATAAATTATGATAGCTTAGTAAGATTAATTTTTGCCTTGTAAATTTTATATCACACTTATTTGCAAAATTCAAACAATAATATTATGTATAATACGGATTCAAATCAATAGTTAGTAAAGGTCGGAAATTAATTAGAACGAAAGGAAGAACGGATCAAGGATAACACTAACAATTTGTGAGGATATTAAAAGTGGCATAATAGCACAAAAATTTAATTAGTATGTACATTTTGCAAAAGCTAATTGTTTTTCAGCTCATTGACGAAATAAACATAAAACATTGGACAGTGCACTACAAATTTCGTTACACAAATTTAATTAAAATATATGCATATTACTTTTATGAAATTCATTTTTTTTAATTATGTCATATTTAAGAATTCTGTAGAATTTATTTTTTAAAAAATAAGGTGAAGAATGATTTTTATTGAATCTTAGTACACGTTGGTTTAGTACGCAATATTTAATAATGATCAAATTACTTACGCTCCCAAAACTGTGTATAGCTCTAGAGTGAAATGGTAGTAACAAATTCTTGGTGGTTCATTTTCTCTACAAGCTCTTGCACACTCATCAGGTGCTGATAGTGCTGGATTTCTTCTCAACTCAGCTGTGGCACTGCTAGTGAAATCCAAATGCTTTAGTGAAACTTTTCCATTAACATTTCTTGCTAAGGGCGGCAATGGATTATTACTTCTGAAACTACCACTTAGCGGACCGCTGCCGCTTGTTTGGACGAAAGGATTGGCTGACGGTCCTATTGTACTGCCAATCGAACCAAACGAGGAAAATGGATCACTTCCAGATGGATGGGTTTGCACAATGCCATGTGTTGAAGCGAACGAGTTGCTTGTATCCCGGAATGGAGCTGCTGTGCCTGATTGCCACCATGATGCCGACGTTGACTGATCTTCTGGTATATTTAATGATTCTGTAACAAAGAAATGGAAAAGTTTAATATTTATTTAAGTTTTAGTTTTTCCAAATCCAAATGTGCCTATTACAAATAATATTGTCCTTTTATACTCGTAAGACTTAATTATTTCCAAAATCAACAAGAAAAACCATTTCGGTCCAAATGTAATAAATATTCTTAAACTAATCTGATTATGGTTCACGTTATAAGATCTTAGTATTTCTTTAACATTTACAATATTAATCTTTCAAGAGAAACTTATAATTAAAAGCAGTTTAGCAGCCAGTAGTTCAAAAATATATGCGAGTAGTAGAAAAAAATATTAATACATTAGATGCGGTGGGTGAAGACACTTAAACCTACCAGAAAATAATGTAGTGGGATGATATATATATGTAAGATCTGGTGCTTGATACTGGCCCCAGTATAGATACAAGGTTAATGACATGTCCACGTACAACAATGTTTGTATTTTGAAATAGCCTTTTTTATATTTAACAAAATTAAGTATTCGTATAAATTAAAAAAAAATCTATTAGTTTTTTGTATGGTGTGGTTCTTATGTATTTTAAGGCATAATAATTGTTTTCTTGTTTTAAAATATACTTATTTTAATTTTAATGATAGGATGATAAAGTTACACGCAATAGCACAAGGATGTGAAATTTATAATGCAATATGTATTTATGTTGGCCCGAGGTCTGCAAATGGGAAGGGCTTGGTTTAGTATCAGGAAGACATCAACTGTTTCACTGTTGCTATTGCACTTGTTATAGTCGTGTTCTGAACTGGAGGCTAATGTGGGCGGAACATCCACGATCTCACAACGTTACTAATATGGTTATATCAGTATTTCGGTGCTAAAATTTCATAAGTGAAAGCTCACCATTTAGATTTTATTAAATAAGTATAAATATATTTTAAGACGAGAAAGACAAAGAAATAATTTAAGAAACTTTCATATTTGTAAGTATGAATAAAATCAGACTTTAATGTAATAAAACATAATATATGACAAACGATGAATTGAATAGTATTATAAAAGAAACTTATGTAAATTGTTCAATTTATTTAATTTTATGCGTTTAGAAATACGCTAGAATTAATTCCGTTAGACATTTGCACAAATTGATATAGTTATTTGAGAGAGTCGTTACTTATTTGAGAGATATGCTTATAAAGCCAGCGGCGTTTGATATAATACAGGTGCGTTTATGCAAATATGTAGTTCGCATTCGAAATTGTGGTGTCCAGCGACTGTGCTGTCACGAAAATTTTGTAATCGCACTAGTTAGGGACTCTTGTTCTATATCTATCCTTAAATTACAAGGACTTTTACTTCCCAGTTGCAGAATACGACAGTTCTCTAAGCGTAACATATTTTATCGAACGCTACAGTTAATTGAACATTTTGTTAGATACAATCGCATTATTCAGTTTCAACATGAATCTTGGTTGTTTCTTTCGCCATTGGCGGACTGATTAGTTACGGGCCGTTTTTATATATAGCTTTGAGCTTAAGATGAACGACCCTGAACTAGTTAACTTTTACTTCCTAGTCAATTACTATAGATAAAAATATTCGAGCACTTATTTATTATAAAGTTTTTGCAGTTACGCCCATAATTTGTTCATTATCTTTTTTAATTACTTCCAAAATATTTATTGCCCGTACCATTTTATGCTTCTTACAGAACGTGTTTTTAATATCATATCTAACAACTATACAATTGTAATTGTAAAATCATGTACAAGATCTTTATGGTAATGAACTAAATATCAGCTGTGATTTTGTCTTCGTGTGAATTGTGCTATTTCTCACATACTTGAAGTGAATTAATTCAATGTTTTACATAGATCAACTTATGTTCATGTTCACACTATAATCTTTAGAATTCTGCTTCATTTATTTGAGTTACCGGGTATCAATAACGTTAGTTGTTGAGCTCTTCTTAGTGAATGGCTGCGTTAGATTTGGTGGTAAATTCTATATTTCGCATTATAAGAACCACTTGTAAGGCCTATACAAATAATATTTTCTATTCCCTTCTGTGTTTATTTTTTCAAAATAACGTCGATTTTCATCACTGTATTAGTTTTGTTTCTCGAGTTCTTAACTTGTTTATATGGTTTTTTTGGCATCTTTTTCATACGATTGTTACGCAATTATTCCATCAATTCCCAATGCATTTTGATGTTTCTTATTTTATGTGATAGTTTATATTTTAAAAGTGGTCTCATATACATTTTCTGATAATTGTATGGGTGGTTTTTTTTTAATTTGAATAAAAAAAACAAAAAACAACAACTTATCTAGACAAAATGATAAAAATTTGAGACTTATTTTTTGTTCATCTACGTTAAAATAATTTTATTTTTATCCTACCGATGATAAAATTAACACTAAAATTTTTAAATAAATAAATCGAGTGTCGGACATAATATGTCTTATATTATTATTCATCAATATTTAGTGTAACTATGTTTTATCATTTGTATGATTAATTGCTTTTGCTAGTTATAACATAACCAGTCGTTGACGGGCGGTCTGCAATTACGCTGTTTGCAAATCGCCACTTAAACATTTCCAATTGCATATCATCTTGATCAAAAGTTTAGATTGATTGTTTATACATGTTCATTCCATGTTTATTTGGATTAATTTGAACTTTATTTTTGTAAGGTTCTGTACGTTATCGTTTGCTGGTGAAAGTTCTATACCTGTACCTGCTCTTATTTAAAATAAAAACATACAAAAACAATAAAAACTTGTACTGTTAATATTACTTAAATTTTCAATTATCTTGCACATTTTTAAAGCTTACCGGTTTCGCGTTTTACAGATTCGTCAGGGCTAAAACTTGATAAATATGTTAAATATGGTTGTTTTTGTTTCTTATTATAGTTCGAGGTAAGATATGTGTCCAATTTGCATGCAGAATCTTATATATTTATATATTTTCTATAATTACAAAGGTAAAAAAACTTAGTTTCTCTGATTTAAACGCCCTGATTAAATTTGCCTCCAAAATTATAGCATAGAAATATTAATTTATTTTTAATAGACAATATTGACATTTGTAATATCTTTTAAGTTAAATCATAGATATAACATATACGATGACCATGGGCAGTGATGTAATCGATTATACATAGGATAACCTCTGAGTCTACGTGCTAATTCATCATAAAAGTGATAGACGTAGATTTTTATCTATTCGCTTGTCACTTAGAAATGCATTTCTATTCAAATATTGATATTATCTATTCACGATAAATATTCACTGATAGTCTAAGTTTACAATTTTTTTTTAATTAAAATATTCCATTTATTAGGTATTATTGCGGTGATGTCAAGGGATGGAAATAAATGTCACTTTCAACATGACCACAGGTGGTAGAGTGTGGTGCAGCATCTTGGCCGGGTAGAGATCCACCGTCTTATCAATAACTGCCGTCATAATGACACTGTCGCGTTTCGATCCGAAGGGTAAGGTAGCCGGTAAACTTGCATATACAGTCTAACAGCCCAACCACAGACAGTTACGTACCTACAACATCTATAGTGTCTATAGGCCACGGTTGTCTCTTACTACCAGGAAACTCGTATGCTTGATTATCACATTCGAAAAATGTTTGACATATTTTTTAAGTCAAATTTAGGTATTTTTCTATGTTCTTTATCCCCAAAGATGTAGGCAGAGGTAGGTTCATTATTCACCCACCAACCGACGATATGAGGCATTGTTGGACGTATCATATTTCATTGACATTAGTAACGTTAAAACTGGTGTCAACTTTAGCTGAACCTTTTGAGTTACAAGTATAAAAAAGAAATTATTTACATAAATACATGTGTATAGTGTGTTAGTATCACCTCTGTGGTGTAACGGTATGGCTGTCACCTGTTAAGACCATTAGGCGCGTTGGGTCCCGGGTTCAATTCTCAGGTCGGGCAAATTTTCTTAAATGTTTTTCAGTTTTTTTTGAGTAACTTATATTGCCCGGGATTGGAATGTGCCCGAAGTGGCAATAGGCTTGCCATCTATCACATCAGGGCCCTAGTACTTTGGCTAATCGTGGGTGTGTTCTAGTATAGATATACTAGAACACACCCACGATTAGTCTGGACTTAGGAGTCGTGGATATACTGACTCACCTCTGCCTACTTCTTCAGGGATAATAGGCGTGAAGGTAATTTATACATTAGTACAATTCGGTTGAGGAATATCAAATGTATCATCAACATATACAGCTATTACTTACCATTTGCATTTTATATCACTTAATGAAATAATGAAAAAACTTAATTAATTGATATACACAATAACCTACAACAAAATAAATTACTAAATTATTAATTATTGTACATTAATTTAGTGTATAATAACATAATTAACAGCAATCATATACTATGTATTAAAATATGTATTTTAGTAGTTCTGAAATGTATGTTCAATGTTCGTTATACATAATATGGTGCAATAATATGAAGTAGGTGGATATTATCAAACAAGTTACACCCGATTTCTAATTCAATGAATCTAAGTTTACCTTAAACTAGTAGTTCAAGACTTTTGATGCAGATTTTCACGCTTGAATAATCTTTCAATTAATATTAACAGGAAAAGTATTGAAAAATTTACATAATGTATTCTGTTGTAATCGATATTGTATCTTAAGTTTATGATGCATAGGGCTCAAAAATGAGAAAAATAGCAAAAGTCTGTTATAATTTTTTAAATACAACAATTTATTTAAGACTGGATGCTAGACTTACTGAGAATCATGCCTGGATTATAACTATATCCAAGAATATTAAGCTGTTTAATTATTTAAAAGTTATTGATAGAAATAAATAAAATTGAGGGGTATTTTTGTAATATTTTTGCAATTTTCGTCTGTCTGTTCCGGCAGAACTTTAAAACCGCTGGACTGATTTTGACGGGACTTTCAGTGGCAGATAGATGTTGAAATTTAGGCTCCCTTAATTTTTGTATGATATAGGTAGATAAACTTACATATCTACGTATTATGTTATGCTAATATAATATATATAATATAAAACTCTACGATTTAGTTCTTGGATAGATCTGTAAAGGTTTTATTGTAACACAAATTTTTAATTATTATTATATTAATAATTTTCATTGCATTTTTAGATCCATGCAAACGATTTCTCGACATCAAAAATAAAAACATCATCATAAGATATATTTTCCTGTGACTAGGAAACGGGTTATTATATTTTCATAATCTCACAACTCCAATATTTAAATAGAGTTTTTAAACGTTAATGAACAAGGAGGTTAATGTTGTAAGAAGGCGAAACTAATATTCACTAGTATTATTTTAATTAGTGGGCGGTACCACCGGTGAGGCCAACGTTATCACTTTCATTTCACAATTAGCGCTTACCTGATTGATTTTGTTGAAAAATCATTACATTTTAGATCGTAATCTATTATCAAAAGTGGACTTTTTTCATTCAGACTTTTATCAAAAGCGTTTTCCGTCATTTTCTAAGAGTTCCGTACACAAAGGTTACAAACGGAACCCTATTACTAAGACTCCATTGTCCGTCTGTCTGTGACAGGCTACATCTCCTAAACTGTGATAGCTAGACATGTAAAATGTAAATGCAAAATAACATAGATAATATTATCTCTGTCTGTTGCCGCCATTACAAAAAATGCTGAAAATAGAACGAATTAAATATATAAAGGATGTGTCCATGCTACAAACCTTCACACCTTTTATCCCCGAAGAGGTAGGCAGAGGTGCGCCAGCACATCCACGACTCGTAAGTCCAGTAGATATACTAGAACACA
>DVZL01000151.1:0-28428 GCA_018236625.1 Lasaia peninsularis
TATATAATGTATATGATGTGGTAGGTGGCAAGCCTATCGCCATTTCGGATACATTTCAATTCCGAACACTGTACTTACGAGTCGTAGATATACTAGCACACCTCTGCCAAACCCTTCTGAGATAATAGGCGTGGCGGTACTTTTTTTTCTGTGAAACACTTTGTGAACTTTGAGATTCGATTTGGGCCCAATGTGGCAAAGACCTTGCCATCTGTTATATCCTGGTACCTAATATTGCCTGCATATCGTGTGTACATAAGTACCTAACGTACGATATGTATATAGGTACGATATTTTTTTATGAATAAGAAATCACTCTGTAAAGAGTACACATTTAAAATCATGCAAAATCATATGCGAATTTATTGAATTTTTAAATTCAAACTCAGTCGACGTCGCAGTCGAATAACTTCTGCGTTTGGAGCCTTGTAGAATAAATTTTCCACCCAGTGCCCGTTTTGTACGTCTATAGTTTGTGGAAGCCTTGAGAAAAGTAAACTTCAGTGTGTGACTCTGCCTGTGTATTACCATAAAAACCGTCGCTTAAAATCTAAATTTCTTTCGAAAAAACTGAAGTGAACTGATAGAATCAGATTCTACTGCGCGGAAATCACTTTTAAACCTGTTATCCGCCCCAATTTTGCACGAGTGTAATATGCATATTATATGCATGTAAAGTCTAACCGTTCTCTTCAAACACGCTCTCTATTAAGGGACAGACTGCGGGAAGTGACTTTGTTTTATACTATGTAGTGACACATATGTAGATATACCATATGTTACATTTAACACAGCCCGGCTTTTTGGCGGAAATATACAAAATATTTTTTTTGTATAAGGTTTGAAGCAGACAGATTTCATAATTGTAAGACATGACCTATAGACACCATGTTGTAAGTGTGTTGCTGTCTTGTGGCCGGGATTTAGAGCCTAATATGGGAGTCTAGATTTAGTTTGTTTGATATGTGACTACTCCGCAAATTCTAAGTGGATGAATTTTTGTAAGGTAGGTCATACATCAGAGTTGGACCCGTACTTTTAACTTACTACTTACTACGTAACTTTTTTAAGTTACTTACGTAACTTTTTTAGTACATAGTTTACCAAAAAAGTTAACACAAGATAAGGACAGGATATGAAAGACATAACATTGCAGTTTTGCAGTTTTATTGCGTTTAAATTATGATTAAACTCAGATTTTAATGCTAATGCTTCTCTTGTAGTTTTGATCTGAGCTATATTGCTAATGTTCTCTTCTTTTCCAAATATTCAAGGTAAACAAAACACATGAATATTGTTAAATAAATATTTTAGAATGCAAGGCGAAATGGCTGTTTTGTAGTTATACAGAGTATAAATTATTTGTTACAGATTAGCCATAGTTTACACTTCCCACTAATATGTTAAAACTGGTATTAAGGCATTATATATTAAAACCGTTGCCTCTGGATCCGCGAAGTTGGGAATAAAGTTTTAATAGCAATACAGAATCAAACACAAACTCGTTAGGGAAAACAGAGGGTAGATGGTAACAAATGAAAATTATCAGCTATATTTTAACATTTATACCTCGGTGTTCGGTGAATTTCTTTTTTATAGCTTAACATAATGAGTTAAAATAGGATAGGACATTTTTTAGTATTAACTGGCATCCTTGAAAAATTCCCTAGATTAAGCAGCCGACCATAATGTCATCTGATGTAGAAACGGGATAAAGTTTGAACGAAGGAATTCTTATCGAAAGGGCAGAAGTCAATGGTAGAAACTAAACAAGAAGCTGCCTAATCCCTCATGTTTCCTTTTTTTATAAAAAAATCAAAAAAACTTTTTGTTTGAGTTTTTTTATTGACATGTCAATAGAATAAAAAAAAACGTCTTTGTCTGTCACCAGACTGTATCTCGTAAACCGTACTATCTAGAAAGTTGAAATTTTCACAGACAGTAACGCTAAAACAAAAAAGACTAAAAACAGAATAAAATTGATAACATACAACAAACGTTGTTTTTTTCCCGTTTTTATAGATAATTAATACGGAACCCTTTGGACGCGAGTCCGTATCGTACTTAGTCTGTTTTATTAAATAACATTAAAACTATATTATTATTTGAATATAAATGCAATTCAGTAGAATAATATTTTAAAATTACTGGAATGTTCCATCAGTGCAGTCACTTTTTTAATAAGATTCTAAGACAGGGAATAAGTAGAATGTTCTCGAATGTACATTTGTAGTCTCTACATACTATTGACGTTATAGGTGTGCTGTCCAGTGCCTGGATTGTTGGAATTTTACCCTAATATTTTCTTCAATATTTTATCCAAATACTCTGAATTATTCCTATCGCCATGATGCTAGCGCTTGCCGTTATTGTGTTCGTTTAACGTTTTAACACCAGCACCTCGGGTTCTCTACTATTACCACATGCAGTGTACGTATTACCACCGTGTTTAGGTGGCAAATATCTTGATTATCATGAAATCCGTCTGTATGTTTGCCTTTCAATCTTATAAACAATGCTGTTACGCAATTAAAATTACATCTAGATTCTGCTAATAGATAGTTCTTTGCTGTGAGAAAGTGGATAATAGCGTTTAGTACCATCTCCATGCGTAACAAATAACCCTATAGAGCCTAAGTTAATTATGTTATGGTTTATGAACATGAAAACATCGAGCAGGACCGTTTCGGTGTCACTTACAAAAGGTTCCGTATAATTGTAGATTTTTAAAAATACGTATATTATTGAATAGACTAATTGAGAGACTATCTTGAAAAAGTATCTCTATGATCGTATCAAAAATTCTTGTCAGCTTCACATTAATTGTAAAAAACATGAAAAAGGTAGGTCTCTAAAAAGTTAGGCAGAAGTACATATGCACTTACCATTAATTTATTATAGTTAAATCCCTTTCTTTTTTTTATCAATAAAATATGAGTCTAATAAAAAATAATTATTTGAAACGTAATCTAAAAAAAAAGGATTCAATTTTATTATTAACTAGCTGTTGCCCGCGACTCCGTCCGCGTGGATGACGTTAGGTACAACGTCAACTTATGTCATGTCACATACAAAACGCGTGAATTTGTCAGTTAGTATTTCTATAGCAAAAAAAATTTCAACAGTCTGTAAAGTACGTTCTAACCGGAAATAATTTTAGCCATACACGGAACCCTAAGACTATCTGCAAAAGCCTTATATTTCAATTTTAAAATTATTTCTTTAACACCATGTTAACAACTCCGCTATGTCATTTCTGGTTAAAATAATCAGCTTAGTATCGCGTGTTTTCACAGCAAATTAAACATTAGACCGACCACTTTCATACCTAAATACCTAATTGTACAATGTTTTGTTTTGAATTTGTAAAATATTAACAGAAAAAGTAAAAAAGTACCTTCACGCCTATTAAAGCAAAGAGTTAGGCAGAGGCGTGCTACTAATTGCACGACTCGTAAGTCCAGTAGATATACCACGATTAGCCAAGGTACTAGAGCCCATGATGTAATAGGTGGCAAGCCTATCGCCCCTTTGGGCACATTATAATCCCGGACAATGTAATGATTACTCAGAATAATCTAAAAACTTTTACGAAAAGTTTGCCGAACCCGGGACTCTACGCTGCTAACGGTCTTAACATGCGACAGCCGTACCGTTACACCACAGAGATCATTTAAATTTATCAAATTGACTAAAAGTATTTTATATAAGTTTTGAACCCGTATTTTACTTTAATTATGCGATTAAATTAAAATAGATCCCCGCTATTGAGAATAGACGCGACTTTAGTGACACTAAAAATGTTAAACTAAACAAGGTGAAGTTAGAATCGTAAGCTTCTTTATAGAAAAAGACAGCGAACAAGGTCACGGATCTCTGGTAAGAGAAAACCGTGGCCTATAGACACCTTAGATGTAGATGAGTGATATCTTGAGGCCAGGCTGTCAGAGCTGATGTGCAAATCTACTGGTCACACTCCGTATCAGATCACGACAATGTCATTATTAAAGCAGGAATAGAAAGGCGGTAGAGCGAACCTGTTGAAGCGAGTTGATGCACAGAACCGACAGTACCCTTGTTGGTTACCCAGTTATCCAGTTAACCAATACTCGCATCTTAAATCCTGCCTGGTGGTAAGGCAGTTGGTCTATTCTACCTCTTCGTAAGTTTATTTTAAAGCCGACAAACTAAGTACCGCCTGACATTGACTTTATGGGAAAAATTAAGGTTTTTTATCGTATGTATGTTCATTGAAATTTCCCATTTTTTTCCATTACAATTTTTCTTTAGCCAAATTGGTGCACCCGTTCTCAAGTTTATCAGCTCTCTATTTATTTGTTTAGGTACTTTATATGGTCGAACGTTGTCGGTAGCCGATTTTGTCGCACGCGGTCCTGGGTTGGCTTCCCGGTTAGAGCAACTAGTTCTTATGACTTTATTTATTTTAGCTGAAAAACATAACGTTGCGCGCCAGGAAATGACGACGGCTAATCGTTGGAGCATAAATACCTCTGCCTACCTCTTCGGTAACATAGGCGTGACGATATTTATTTTCACTTTATTGGATAATAAGAATATGTATTTTGTCACCAAGCTATCAGTGCTGAAAATCCCTTGTAGTGATATTTCATGTATCACAGATTGTACGAGTGATTTGCTTCAACGAACACGTAAGCGACGAAATATGGAAACTTACTCGTGAATAAAAAATATTATTCTCCCATTAATATATATCGAGGGTTAGGATTAGGGTCTAGCACGAGATATATCGAAATCGAGTAGAAACTTGAATGATTCTTAATTTTAAATAATGCAATATAGGGGATAGTTTAGTTTGATTGTTATGAAGTTTTACTTCAGTTCGAAATAAATAAATAGCTTAGTCTCTGTGTTTAGTTTCCTTGCTTGAAATATTTTTTTAGTAAATTCAAAAAATGTACAACTATGATAAGTGTTATGATCTGAAGAAATCTGGTATTAATTTCAGTGAAAATATAATAAACGCCAGGGACTATATAATACGTCCGCGCTAAGAATGCAGTATTTAATCGTTACCCGCTGGACCATCAACCAGTTGAATTCATTCTTTACAACGAAACGATTGTGTCCTTTTAAACTTTTGTTCAGTTGAATCACTGCATTCTTAACGCGAACGTAGTTAAGGCTAAATAGAGTTTGAAATTACAAATCTATACAAATAAAAAAATATCTCTATGTAATATTGAAATAACCGCTTTTTACTAAGTGCATATGTATATTTGCAAGGTACATATACCAAAATAATTTTTTTTAGAATTTCTGTCCGTCTCTCTGTTTGTACCCGCTAACTTCTGAAGCGGCTGGACCGATTTTCACGGGACTTTCACTGACAGACAGATAATTTAATAAGAATAGGCTTAGGCTACTTTTATTTTAGAAAAGTATAGAATAAATATGCGGACGAAGTCGCGGGCACAGCTAGTGCGAAAATAAAATAAGACAAACACACAGGTACTACATCCTGTAAAAAACAAAGAATAAATACGTTTATAATAGTAGAGGGTACTTATTTACATATTATCTTAATGCCAAGTTCGTTGCGTGTTAGGCAGAGAGTGCCACAATACCCACATATTGACCTAGCTTTCTCCACATTCATACAAACAAACTTGTCATACCTGATTTCGGAGAATCTTGATAGATTTTTTTTTATATTGCAGTAGTCTTTTTGTTTATAGCGTTGACGTTTCCTCAACGAATATTCACAAAACCTACCCGTAAATAAGAAAATATTACGCTATCAATATTTATCGAGTGTTGAAAATAGGAGAGTTTAGCGAGAAAATATTTCAAAATCGAATATTGAATTCGAGTATCTATCGACCTAGTTTAAGATACGTCAAATACACGGACGCCGTTTTTAAACGGTTTATTATATTGTAACCACTTAATACAGGGACCAATGTGGTATCACAAATGTGGTCGCGATCCGATTCGGTGGTGAATTTTAAAATTTATATAGACGCTTAATAACTAGAACCGCATGTAAGGTCTATACTATTCTTTTTAATTTTTATTTCCATCATTTCCAGTAATCGACTCTATGTTCTAATGAAGACAGTGTCCGACTTTGATACATGAGGTCTCGGGCTCATTCCCGGGTAGGAAAACTTGTTCTAATGAGTCTTTTCAGTTTGTCTGAAAAACAACTTGGTCTGAGATGGTATTTGTGGTAGATATGGTGATGGACTTTCCACCTGTCACATCGTGGAACTGACAATAGTGGGTGCATAAGCACCTCTGCCTTCCCCTTCGGGAATAAGGGCATGAAGATATATTAATACTCTACTTCGGTTTTGATATTCGACACTCGGTATGTTTTTATTCGTAAGATCAATAAACGTTTTACGGCCATAATTTAAATTGGTTTTTTTTACCGCAAAGTTCTGTCTAATTGTAGGTGCATTTTTTTTATGGGATAAGAGTGAATAAGCACATAGGTCTCTTGAGAGTAAAAGATAACCGTGGCCTATAGACACTTAGGTGTTGAAGGGTTGAAGGTGTTACGAGACAGTAGACGGAGTGTTAGGTCTTATGTGCAAGTTATATATACCTCTGCCTACCTTTTCAACGATAAGCGATAGCGGGTAAAAACATGTCTTTATGCCCAAGATATGTTTTGTACCCGCTACCGCTTATGCAATGTGTACACAGCTAATATTCTTTGTGTTTCCTTATTAATGTGCATTTGGCGTGCCGCCTTATAACTAAAAGGAAATTAGCTACAAATAAACCAAGTTTAATATGAAATGCACGGTTTACAAAACACAAATTGTTTTATCTAGATACTGAAAAGTAATTAGGTTTTAGAAAAAAAAAACGTGATTACATTTTTAAATACAGAATGTGATTTGAAATTAGTTTATAATTAATGACTTCATCGCAACACGGCGAGTTTTTTGAGGGTAGTTTTTTATTATGACTACCTTCATATTTAAGGAATATGTTTTTAGTCTTCGATAAATCTATACAAAATTTAGATAATGGTAACGTTCATTTCATTAATAAATCACTTCATTCGTTCAGGAGCTACGATACCTCAGACAGACAGACATACACGACACGTCAAACTTAAATTTGCGTTGAGTATTAAATATATGTTTCATTTTAATTGATCGCTTTTATAGAAGGTTCTAGGCTTTTTAACATTATTGCCAATTTAAAGTACACTTTTGGCGCGATAACACTTAGCTCTTAATAAAACATTGATATTCTATTGAATCAGCTCCGAATCTGACCTGAGGCGCTGGATATTTCAAATTTTAATTACAAACCACCCTTCTTGTCTTGAACTGATGACGGAGATGTCTATTTGCTTACAAATGACGCCTGGGAGGGAGAGATAATGTGCCCAAAGGCAATTGTGATGGGGCCCTCTTTGTTCATCAGTTAATCTACATTTGTGATAAACTTGTAATACTATGTTAAAGCTATCATAAAGTTAAAATGGTTACACGTTTTATATTTTTAGGGTTCCGTATTCAAAGGGTAAAAACGAAACTATATTACTAAGACTTCGCTGTGCGACTCTCTGTTACCAGGATGTATCCCATGAACCGTAATAGCTAAAAGCTCAAATTTTCAGAGATGTTGTATTAAATAATGTTCCGGAACCCTTTGATCGACTGGGACTCGCAATTAGTTGGTTTATTTTACTTGCGTTAAAAGAAGGCCCATTCTGGTATCCTAGTAATTAAAAAAGTTGTAATTTATTTAGAAAGACCTGCCTTGTGAAAAACGAAGTGGTTTGCCGTTCTTTACCTCTGGATAAGTAACAATAAAACTAAGCACTAAACGAGTCAGTAGAAAGATAAGCACTAATACATCAGAAATACTAATGTCCGTTTCAAATGAAAAATGCCAGCTTAGATTACAAATTTCCGGTACGAGACTGAATAAAGAAAAGTGAAATATAAAAACAACATGATATACAGGGGAATAATTTAAAATATAACCATTAATCTGCTTCGTGTACGAGGCTGTCGCGACGACGGTACCGTCAGCAAAAACATGCAAACAATTTTCTTATATTAAAATTTAATACTATTTCAGTTTCCTTTCGCTCTATCATTTTAGTTAAAAATAAATATATAACAGAAAAATATTTTATTTTATATAGACCGTATAAGCGATACTTACGACGTATCTGTACAATTTTAAAATGTGCCAACGAACCAATATTAACTTGCTATAGTAAAAAAACATGTACGTATACACCTAAGTAAAAAAAATAATTTAGAACAAATTAACAAAAAGTATTAATATAAATACCGGAATACATTTTTTTTATAGTATAAGACAGCGAACAGGCATATGGGTCTCCTGATGGTAAGAGACAACCGTAGCCTATAGACACTATAGATGTTTTAGGTGCGCCGCTGCCCTGTGGTCATGCTATTAGACCTTATGTGCAAGTTTACCGGCTACCGGAATAACTATATCAAACACTGAGACTTTGAAACACAGACGTTCATATTTACATGGTTTACTGGGAAAATAATTAAAATCCCGGTATAAAAAAGATACCGAAATGAGAATAGTATCTTGCTAACGTGAGGCTACAGTGTAAAGTCTCTAGCATAATACAAAACCGCAACACGACAGTGGCGAGCTCTAACGTCTTATTATTCGATTTTTTTTAAAAATAAATCGCAAAGAATGATATCGCTAAAGCAGCGAAACATACGAATGTTTTCAATATTTTTCTGCTAACAGTTTTGTGGAAAAGTTTCGAGTATTATTTAAAAATGGTACAATATTGTTTTGACTGAAGATTACAAAGAAGAAGTCTTCTTCTTCGTCCTAGTCTTATCCCGTTTAAAAAGTATCTTCACGCCTCTTATCCTCGAAAGGGTAGGCAGAGGTGTGCTAGTAAATTCACGACTCGTAAGTCCAGTAGATACAGTAGAAAACCCACGATTTGCCAAGGTACTAGGGCCCATGATGTGATAGGTGGCAAGCTATCGCTACTTCGGGTACAATCCAATCCCGGGATATGTAATGCTTACTCAGAATAATCCGAAAAACTTTATATTAGACGATATCAGATTCGCCTAATCAATGCTAGAGTATTTGACAAAAGTTTTTACCATCTGCATCTGACTTTGCAACCCAGAAGAGGAACCAAGTTCAATTCTAGATTAGGTCGAATTCGAATACAGAATTTCGTGTTTCCTCACGTTTACCATCACCGTAAGGGTACTCAAAAAATGCACTTAAGTACAAGGAAAAGTAAACAAGCCTTTTTTTGCGAACGGTTACCGCAGTTCCAAATTAAACTGCCTTATTAATAGATCGGAGATACGTCGCTTTTGTCTTTCCCTACTCGTCTCACAGATTTAATAGAAAATTTAAACAAGCCCGTGGTACTTTCTACTCTGATTAAAACGACTACATTTCACCCGACTGGCAAATTAAAATCTAAGAACGCGTGGTTCGCCCGTGATACATTGTTGTATACGACGGCGAACGACCTAATTAGCTTTGCTGTGTTCTTTGTTAATCTTTTAATTTTCAACAAAACTATAAGGAATTGTTTGTACCGGTGAAGATGTATCATTTTGAAACTACACGCCATATTTTAATTTTGTTCAGACGGAAAATGAGGGTATTTTACAAATTGCGGACAGTTCAAACTACCTGTTCCCGTGACTTCGTCGGCGTTTAAGTTTATTTTATTTTAAGCATTTGTAAAATAAAACTCTATAGTAAAAGTGCCTTATTGAATTAGCTATCTGCCAGTGGAAGTCCCGTTAAAATCCTTCCAGCCATTTCAGAGATTAGCTATAAAATACCTTTTTGGTATATATACCTTCTAAACATACATATGCATTTAGTAAAAAACGGATATTTTAATATCACATACAGACATTCCAATTTTATTTATTTGTGTAGATGCATACATAGATTAAAACAATATGGCTTGATAACTTTCTGTCGAAATGTATGCATTAAAAAACTATGAATGTAACTTTCAGTTTATCAACTGTATGCTTGGGTCTATATAACTACCAAATGGATTTAGATGTTTTCATTTATAGTTAGACTGATTCAGGAGGAAAATATAATCTGGCGGATCACTAGTACAAACAAAATCTCTTAATAATACTTTTGCGGTATAAGACAATAAACAACACACGGCTCTTGGATGGACAATTGTGGTTTATAAGGACCCCAGATGTGCATCACTGTCCTGTCGCTGTTAAGTCAGACGTGAAAGTCTCCTGGCTGTTTTGAAGTAGAGGAAGGCAGGAGCTTCCAATTTCATGATAAAACTTCTATCATAAAGATAGGTCAATACTGGTCTAATATAAAAAAATTAGTCCCAATAGTGATTATACATATCATACATATTTCTACAAATTATCCGAACACCGTACCCGTGTGTGACATACAATAGCATTATCAGATTACGAAACTCTTAATGTTGAATTCCGCGCCGCCATTTTGGACAGTTTCGCGGGTTTGACTGACGCTTGATTTATTATGGTTCCAACAATAAATCAGAATAATCCTTTAATTTGTACATGTACATTAATTTCGAGGTAATCTCTGCGAAGCATCTGTGACATACCTGGAACAAAATTAAAAAATATATTAATATTTATATGAGATTGGGTCAGTGGCAACACCAAGTGACAGTTCGAAAGCAAAGTAGCATCCGACAATTTAAAATTAAAATAAGTATTTTAATTTAATTCAGCTGTAAAATTGACAATATTCATTGTTATTTATTGTCATTTTACTTTTTTTTCAAACTACCTACATACCAATACTTGAGAAAGTGTAAATATGAAAAAATAATAGTCGTTTTGTTTAATAATATTGTGAGTATAATACCTGTTAATATCTGCGTGGTAATTTATTTAAGTGTTTTGCTAAAATTTATATTTTGGCATTACCTTATACTTAAAATTAGTACCAGACCGAAAATAATCTTAGATATAAGTGTAATTTAATACAATGTCAATGTATGACAGTAAAAAAAAGGTTATTGATTGAAATACATTTGTTAAATTTAGTTATTTAATGACAAAAATAGTTATTATCTTTCATATAACTATTATAAGAGGCAAATAGCATTATCGCTATATACTTTTTTATTTAAGCAGCTAAGTCAAGTCAAGTCATTTATGAGATAACATGAAGTGTTTTCATCGATTTAAGTTAATTAAAGCTTTATTATTGCCAAGAAGCATGTAACGGGGTTTGTAGGAGATCCCCCACGAGTGCCAGGTGCGATGTTTGGGGTAGATATGCTTAGTACTTACAGTTCGAAGTAATTATGACTGATAATATCAAAACATACAATGTGCAATAGCAGCAACTTCACGGAATGTAGCAAAATTAAAAGAACTAAAAAAATCGCTTTAAACGTTTATTAATTACAAATTAAACGATGTATCCTATGAAACATCACTGTTTTATCGTATTAACAATTATATTTTAAGGCTCCAAAGGTTACGGTGATAACATTGAAAATATCTAAAATTTATTAAAAATACACGGTATAACAATAAAATATTCAAAAAAAATATAAAAAAGTGCACAAAATAGTCCAAAAATAGTTGGTATAATAAAAGAAATGTACAAAAAGGTTAATCCAAAATAGCATATTATACATTACATGTGTATAAAGTAAAAATAAGCAACGTCACGCCTATATCTCCAAACCGGGAAGAACAGGTACATACTTAGGTATACCCACGATTAGCCGACGATATCGGGCCCTATAATGTGGCAGGAGGGTAATCCAATCCCAGGAAAAAACTAATAAAGAAAAGTTGCCATATCCGGAATTGAACCCTGACCTTGTGCGATAAAGACGGCCACCGACAACGCTCGTTCAGAGAGACGATTTCAATCAACAAAACCGATTTACAGGTCGTTTCAAATACTTCATTTTACTATGTTAATTTACCTACCTGTTAAGGATCACAAAGGTAATGATTATGATTTATTTATTAACATTACAGTTTACATCAATGTGTTACAGTTTAGTCACATTTAACAATTCAATTATAAATTTATTGTCAAGTGTCAGAGAAATATTAAAAAAATAGTATAATTAATGTCAAGTGTCAAATGACACCAATAAATATGTATGTATGTAGCATACATTAAACATGGTAAACCAAATTCGTTTACTAAATCTATTTCCATAATAAGTCTAAAAAAAAACATAATATCATAATTGATAATGAAAACGCACAAAAGCGTACTTTTAATGTTAAAACAGTCGAAATATTAAACAAAAAAAAAATATTACCATATAGTCTTTATTCCAAGGGGAAGTAAAAAGAAAGTCAAAAGGTAATGTAAAAAAGGTCATTCCAAAACAGTACATTGTACATTCCGAAGGCGTATAATGTACAAAATAAAATCAACAAAACCCTTTCGCACATCGTTGCAAAGGCAACGTTTTACCATATGAATGTATTAAATCCCTTATGTGCCATCCACAGTAATATAGTAAAAATATCGTAGCATTTCTGGCGCGGACCGCGAGATTTACGGCCATTAAAGTGGGAGGAATTGGGAGTGTTTTATACGAGATCCTGGGTTATTCGGCGGCAAAACATCTCGAATTATGGTCAGATATATAGGCCACGGTTGTTTTTATACCCTTCATTATATTACTTTTGTTACTTTGTTCTTGCAACACCTAAACGGATATTTTATGGCGCGTTTGATTGCAACAAATAAGCGAAGTTTTAAGCATTATTAAAATGTAAGCGGAAAAAAATACATATGAAGTAGGTACATAAAGTTCTTTTTAGTGGAAAAAATAATATATCAGGAAAAGTAAAAAAGTTAGTAAAGACTCAAGAGTCGTTACAGCATAGGTATACTTATGTTTGCTTAATAACGTTTTAAAATACTTTTACAATTAGTTTTTTTATAATTAATTTATTATAATAATATAATATACTAATGTATGTTATATCAATGAATTATTAATTATAATATTTATCTTTTGTAATATTAATCCATATAAGTTACGACATTTATGGTTTATAATAATTAATTGAGTTTACTGCAAAACATGTTTTGTGTGACTTTAATGATATACATTTAATATATTTAGGTCCATAATTGGTACAATGTATTTTAGGTTGAACTTTTTTAGTCAGTTTTTATATATATATATTTCGTCTATTTGAAAATTACGACTTTTAATTGTTTTCAGGAAAAAGGGGAGTAAATATTTACAGGCATCAAGTTCACTCTCAGTTTAATACTAGTTCACTCTAAGTTCGCGTTTAAAAAATAAATTAAAAGAATAAAACAATAAAAACTTAATGGATATAACTAATTCACTATCAAATTGCACCAACTATCAAAGTACACATCGATCGTTCGATGAAAGTGGCTTAATAGTATTTTTAACAAGCAAAATTGAGTTAAAATGTTTCCAACTTTGAATTTCCATTATAACAAAGTGGATGGAAGGACTCTCGGAATAATTAATAAACAATTGTCTGCAGACTACGTGACAGTGTAGGCTGAAGTTAGAAGTCGAGTGTGAAGTCCTGATTGCTGTCTAATGCTTGGTAATTTAATTGGAATCTACTTTGAATGTGAATTATTAATACAATCACCAATCTACTTTTTCTACGATTACTTTAAAATTTATTAAGCTGAGCCTGCGACTTATTTCGCTTTTGTATTTAATTATTATATTTAATACATTTTTAAGTTATAATTTTAAAATAAAATTAGCCTAAGCTATATTTATTACAACTATCCAAGAAATTACCGGATACAATAATAATGGTACATCAAAGATTCTTGATTTTTTAAATGAGAAACACGTGCACTTTTTCAAATATAACTTATAATTGAAAATTATATTTTTAATAGCCGACCGGTTTCGCATTTTACAACATCATTAGGGCTAAAATTCAAGTTACTAACAATATTTTGCTTTGCGGAGACTAATGTGGGTAGACGTTAATACAACAAAAAATAAAAACAGATTGAGTTACTAGCGTCTGGTTTTTCCCCACGGAAATGGGAGATTTTGAACTAATACAATAAATATTAAAATTTATTCATTCATAGTATTAAATATGTCAAATTATATAAAACACTAATTTAAAAATTAAAATCAATGTCAAAATAAAATTGTATACAATTAAAATAAATGTCAAAACCATATAATACGAATGTCAAAATCAAAATAAATGTCCGATTATCACTATTCTGAGGATTAAAATGCGAATGTAGATGTTTATTGATACCCAGGGAAACCTATTTTGACATACCATGACCAAATTGCTTGTGTATTATCAGTAGGGAGGAGCAAGCTAGGAAGTATGTAGGAACCATGACATTTAGCGACACTCTCTGCCTACTATAGAACAGCATTTCTGCAGCAAAACAAAACAAAACGTTTCTGTTTTAAACAGAATACGAGAGTAAAAATTTAATATTAGAGGATAGACCGGTCTTTACGTAAGACAATAAACATTTTAGTTAATAGTTACGTGCAAAGACAGCTACACAAATGTCCGTGGTTGAATTTTTTATGCATTGGACGGCGCAAGGCGGGAGTCATTCGGACAGGGGTGCTATTATGTTTCGCTGGAATGTTATGCAATCGTTCGATATTTTGATTAATTAATGACATATTTACTGCATCCATTTCTAACATAGAGAGGAAACCCGGACTCGTGTATTCAAATTCGACCTTATCTTGGGTTGAGTCTTGATTCTATTCTGGGTTGCAGAGGTGAGATGGTTGTCGCTTTGGGTAAAAAACTGATGCCTTTGACGAATCCTTCTGATTAGGTAACCGACCCCGATATTATCTTCAATATTTTTTTCTGAGGGTTCCGTAGCCACCTATCTGTACCTCTGTATGTATGGCTGTCACCAAGCTGTATCCCACGAACTATTGTAGCTAGAAAGCTCAAATTTTCACAGATGATATATATTTCTGTTGCCACTAAAACGATAAATACTAAAAACACAGTAAAATAATTATGTAAGGGTGATCCTTTACAACACATGTGATTTTATACCGTTTTTTTTAATTTATTTGTCCGATTCGCACTTAGCCGGTTTTATTTTAAAATACGGCGTTAGGAGGCCGCCATTTTTAATGTCTTTTATATGGGATAAGACAGCGAACAGGCACACGGCTCTCCTGATAGTAAGAGACAACTGCAGCCTATAAACACCATGGATATTGTAGGTGAATCACTATCCTGTGGCCGGGGTGTTAGTACTGAAATGCAAGTCTACCGGCTACTCTACCTTCCGAAACGGAACACTACAATGTCGTTATGGGGGTGGCAATAAGGCGACGGATCCCTACCCGGGCGAGTTGCTGCACAGCACTCTACTACCAGTGGTCTTGTTGGGAATGATCCAAAAACCTATGCTCGCCTGTTTCGAGCTGCCTGGTAGGGAGGCAGACGGTCTATTCTACATAGAGGACTCTGACCAACCCGGATAAGACAAATAAATTATTTTATCAATTGACGTATATATTCAAGTGTTTGAATGTATATTGTAATAAAGGAACAAACATACATATATTGTTATCTTTCTACACATTATTTTATTTTGGTTGTGCACTTGGAAAAGTATATTGACATAAAAACAAACAAGACTATACGAATTACAGGGATTTATTTAAGCATTTTACAAATGGATGTTGAATTTGAATACAGTTCATCTTGATATCTAAAGACGAAGAGGGCTTGAATGACAAGTATACCTATTGAGAGCATAGGCAAGTGCCCATACACTTGTCATGATTGATTGAAATTGAAAAAGCATTGATGTGTCTTTTTTTGTGTGGTAGTTTACAAATAGTATATTTTTATAAGATCAAAAGACAAACAAGCAGACGGATTTGTAAATGGCAAGAAATAGACACTGAAATGTGGTGACGTTTCGTCAGACTAAAAAACAGCTTTCCCGTTATTCTAGCCGTTCCCTCTAGACCTTTACTCATTCTAGAAGTTGGTGGTATCAGATGTATTTAAATTAATCCAAACTAAATATTGCCTTATAAACCATTATTTTTTTCAAAAAACCAGCCATATACCTTTGTACGCGACTCCCACTAGAACGTCACATAGAAAGGACAAAAATGCGATTAGTGTATGGGAGCGCCCGTTATATTAAGTTTATTCTATTTTTAGTATTTGTTGTTACAGCGGCTATCACTGTGTATGAGAAACTAAAAATCCTAAAAACGAGAAGCAATAATACTTAATCTTACTTAGATACTCGTAACCCTTAATTTTTTTTAATTTGTATTATATAATAGAGAGGAAAGATTTGATTGTTTGTATTGAAAAGCCTTCGAGGTTACTGGACCGATTTGAAAAATATCTTACCATTAGAAGCCGACATTATCCCTGATGAACATAGATTAAATTCATGCGAAGTCGGGCCGGGCAGCTAGTTCTTAATAAAAACGGGACTTATGTAGAGACAACCGTTGTCTATGGGTACATTTGAGTTGCTCTGTATTATCTCTATATTATTTTAAGACCTCACGCGCAAGTCAACCTGCACCACGGATACAAAAATGGCGAACACTGACACTATGACTAAAGTAAAATATTTATTTAAAATCCCTCGCTAATGCCACGAAGACAATAAGTAGGGTAGCCGCTAGACATGCAGATCAGACCTAACAGCCTGACCACAAAACAACCACCTACAGCAACTATGGTGTCTAGAGGCCACGGTTGTCTCTCACCACCAGGAGAGCCGTGTGTTTGTTCGCTGCCTTATCCCATAAAATCGCCAACGCTGCAAGCTAAAATATAGTAGGCTGTTGCACAACTACCACCAGACACTGACTACACTGCACTTATTAATTTGGTCACCTACGGATGTTAACAATCGTACTATAACTACTTAAAAAAATCAACTGTTAAAATAATGACAATTTTAAATTTAAGTCACATAATTATTGGTCAAGTTCTACTAATATTGTAAATGCAAAAGTTTATGAGTATGTATGTATAGATGTTTGTCTCTCTATCAAGCAAACACTACTGAATTGATTACGATGAAATTTAGTATGCAGATAGCTCAAGACTCAGAATAATACATAGGCTACTTTTTATCCCTGAGTTCCCGAGGGATCGGGATTATATTTTATTTAACGAAATACAATATGGCGCAGATTATTCCACGCGGACGAAGTCGTAGGCCTGCTCTCGTATAAAAATATTATGACAAGACTGTACGGACTATGATCTTTTACTAATCAATAAATCGTATAAAAAACAACAACAACAATCAGTCATATATATGTCATGAAATTGTAATATTTAAGCATCCGAGCGTTGCGGTTATAAAACCGGAGTTCAGTGGAAAAACAAAGAGTTTTTCTATAAATTGTAATAGCAATCAGTGTCACCCACACCCGTTGTTCCGACCGACTCACTTAATATTTAAAGAGCCGTCTTTCTTCCGTCTGTCCGCAACTTTAAAATGCAAGCCTTATTACAGACATGTTTGTATTGAAGAAGTAAAATGGTGTTTTGTTTGAGGCACTAAGTAGATTTCAATATATTTTAAACTAGCCCTCGAGTGAAAATATAGCCCATGTCAAATAAGTGACAATTCTCTGCATTTTCAATCTGTAATATCTTCGAATATATTAATTCTATCCTCAAGCTATAAAGGGCCTTATCTAATCTATCTATCTATCTATCTAATACCTTTAAACGAGCAATTCTTGTATATATCAGCAATTTCGAAAACGGCTCGAACGATTTTTTTTAAATTTTGTATGTAGGGGGTTTCGGGGGCGATAAATCCTAGAGGCCCTACAGAAACAAGAAAAACAAAGTAAATTATGTCATATACAATTTTATTTCAAAAAAAAGTGCTATGTACTAACCAAACACCGAGCAAAACTCGGTCATCCAAGGACTCTATATTAAATGTACAATGTACTTAAGATAATTATTTGGATTAGGATTATTTTCAGTAAAAAGTAAAGAATAAAACGTGGTTATTTTGGATTATTCCTAACATACGCCATCGCAGACTTTTTTGTAGATTTTTTTAGATGTACCATACTGTAGTACATTATTTTGACTTGAAGTACATTAATGATGACGTTGTCTATTTTTTATGATAGGATTTGCATTTTTTCTCATTGGGGTCCACTTGAAAATCTATTGCTGTAAGTTTACGATAAACTCCTGTAAATATTGACCCAGTTGAGTTTTCCGGTTCATCTTTGAAGTAAAGTGCTGTCCTAAAGTTATTTTTATTCAGCGTTGAAAATTTAAATTTTACACGGAGTTGTTCTGAGATACGAGATTCCAAAAAGATCTCGTTTGAGATATAAAAATTTTATTGTTCAGCTTGCCGACTCGCTAGGGTTGTCGATTGATAAAACTATTCTATTCAGATATTTAAAAGAATTGTGATGACGTAATACAAAGATTTTCCAAGTCAAAAAATCTTTCGTTTTTCTCTTCATATTGATGTATTCTAAACCATTACGGAATTATGGATTACGAGGCGGATTACGGAAGATTGAGACTGTATTATATACGTGTAGGTATATAGTAAGTCTTTTCTCATAAATGTTGAACATTTACACGTTGTTGCATTTACACCAGGAATATTCGTTTTTTACTAAAAAGCTTTTCAGTTTGTCTTTAAGGAGAAATAATAATTAATTGTATTTTTAAAAAATAGAAAGCAAAAAAATATAATTGAACTACAAAAAAAGGCAGACACTCTATTGACTTTTTAGTATATGTATTTACTAATAAATTATCCCATTATTAAATACTTATTTCCGTCACTAAACATTTATTTCTATAAACGAATATATATTCGACCATAATACATTAACGATTGTATATTGTTAATAGCATTAATACTTGTGTAATGGAAATATGTATGAAAATTACATTAGCTTCAGACATTCATTTATCAAACTAATGTCATGTAAATGTTTCATGTCTTCTTTTTTGTAAACGTAAATCCGCACGGAAAGCGAATATTATAAAAAAAGCCTCGTGTTGGTATTCGGGTTAAGAAGTTAATGTAGGATAATTCAAATAATAGGATAAACAATTCAGTCTTGATGATTGCAACTCATAAATAACTACAATTCCGCATATATGTATAACAAAGAATACTAAACTTATCCTCGGGATAATGCTAAAATAGCATTTAAAATATTTATTTTATTAGTAACTAAAATTGTCATAACATTCTTTATTTATCAATTTTATACTTTTAAATGTAGCTAGGTGAATACATAAAATATAGATTTAATTAATACGACTCTTGGTGATCTTAGTGGTTATCGCTACGGACTTGAATTCCAGTAGTCCAGGTTCGACCCTGATATATAACAATTTAAGTAAATTTGTAAGTGCTATTATGGTAAAGGAATATATCGAAAACACAACACAAGGAAACAAAAAGGGATAAAGTAAGAGGAAAGAGGGCAAAAAATACTAAATTAACTGTAATCATCTACATCCATTCATAATTTCATAAATTATATTTGGCAACCCTAATCATCAACGCCATTTTGTTTGGCGTGAAATTAATTCAAAATGGCGGTCGTAAAACTGCGTGGTTACGCGCAGCAATGTGCTTAATGAGAGACGATTAAAATTGCTTCGAAATACCGATAAGAATGTAAATGATTTTTTTACACAAATTAATTACTTCTGATATGACAAATAGGATTCAGCTGCATAAGGGCTTCAATTGTAATTAAACTTCATTAAATTTTATTTATCTGTAATGGATTTTTGCAGCCTCATCTTCATTATGATGCAGCGGCATCTTAATGTTTTAAGAACGATAAAATTAAAATGTTCATAGATTGAATAAAAATACTGTGTTATTTATATCTTAGCCTTAAAATCGATTGTTAGAACTTCATAAAGGAAAGCATTTAATAAACCATGGGAAAAAAATAGGAGTAATTAGTATCCGAAGATCACATTTATTGCAATCCCAATAAACAAGATGGTAAAACATTACTTATAACTTAAGCGGAGCCAGATTTAAAAAAAATTTTCAATTGCGTAAAATAGTTATACATAAACAAATCCAAATGCTTTGAAAATAATAGTTCAGGAAAAAATGTATTTTTCATAATTAAAAAATATAAATAGTAAAGAGTTTATTTTTAAAACATATTGGTGGAAGTAAATTATTTAAAAAAAATCTTAAAAAACGTGAGTATAACATATAAGCGATATTATACATAAAATAAATCAGCTCTACACTAAATAAATAACAAGAAAAAAAAATTACAAAATAAAAACGTTCAAAACTCTTTATAAAACAAAAATAAAAAATTAGTAAAGAATTATTTTCAAACAAATTTCAATAAACGCGACCATTAAACAATTAAACCAAATAACGGATGTGGTATCTAATCAATAAATCATTAAAGTTGTCACACTGGATATATTAAATTAAATAAACTCATCAAATGGGTATTAAAATTTGAATAAAAATGAAAAGAGCCGCAAACCCGCGCGTAAATCTCCGGATACCAGCGTGGGCGTAAGATTGATAGCTCCATATGATATACGTTACATAGATGAGTGAAGAACGGGTGTGGTACTTCAAAAGATCGGATACGCCATGATCATAGGAACAACAAATGTCATTTGTAATGTTCCATATCTTTCAGTTATTTATATTTCTTATCGATTGAAATGTATGTATGTATGTAGACGGAACTGATTTTTTATGTGAAGTAAAACGCTTTAAAGCGTCTTACCTGAGTATTAGTGATATGAAATTAAAATCATAGTTAAATGTATTAAGTATTAACGTGCTAGATGTACCGGCGAATTTTAAACTGTAAACTAATTAGAAATTAGAAAGCCATGTCTGGTCAGTTTAAAAAGTCTTTTTGGGTACGGATTACGTAAAAAAATTCAGTGTTTATCAATTAAAAAACAAAAAACAAATATTGTGTTAAAATGTATACTGATATTATAAAGAGGGTTTTGTGTTTGTGAGTTTGTAAGTTTGATTTCAAAAAATCTTTCACCGTTGGAAAGCGACATTTATAAAGCGATCCGAAACTAAAAGCACTACTGAAAATCTTTTTGTGCGTGCGCTGAACCCTCTGTTGATTAAATATGAATACAATCTACTACAGAAATTTAGGTTTATAGTATATCCACAAAAAACTGCGACATAATATCTAACTTTTATTATTATGTTTGATATTTTATATGAAAAAAAAATAATTTTAATTAAAAAATGCATTTTCAGAATGATTACTTTATAGTCGTATTAATCCTTGGGATTAAAAGTTATTTAATCGTCAAGATAATTTTACGGAAATAAATTTTGCCCATTACAGCACATTAATTGGATGAATAGATTCTGCAACATCTTGAAATTAAGAAATACGCACTCTAAAATTAAAAAAATACGATTTCAGTGTTTATCAAATACAAATTGAAAATCAAATATTCTTTAATTAATTATAACACGAATAAAAATTTATATTTTATTTTAAAAAAAGTTAAATAAAATTATGATGTCAGTGTTAATCGATGACGATGACAAATGAAACAGAAAATATTCTGTTATTAATTTTAATAATGGCATAAACAAGTATTCATTTATTAATTCATTAAAAATAAAATAAATCAAATTCCAATATAATCAAAATAGGAGTAATCGATGGTAATTTTATCGATATAACAATATTACCGAAAGGTTTCAACATTAAAACACATTTCAATAATATTGTAATATCAATAATTAATCATCGATATTGATATCGGCGGCAACATCTCTTTTGGGTTCAATTTGTTATTGAAGTGCGATGTTTGTATTGAAATGATTTGAGTTATATTAAATTATTATTTTGTTAAAAAATCACATTGTATACGTACTATTTACGTTATACCTATTATTATAATACATATTGGGTTTAATTACTTTAAAATCTAGTGACTGTAATGTAACAAAAATGTTATTCAGTTGAGATAATTAAATATGAGTATTTAAATAATAATCTGTTTAAATAGCTTGCGTATTTTTTTTATACCGCGATGAAACAGCGTTTAGCACCATCTAGCGCCAGATTGTCTTTAAATATTTTTTTTCTTACAAAACCCGGACTATTACTGTGATGTGATGGTATATCAATATGTTTAAATACGAGTATATATATGTATATAAGAATTGCGTTAAAAATACTAATTTTGCGCCACATCTACCTATAAATCTTCGTGACTTCAAAACACCCCTAACCCATAAATAAAGTCCTGCACCAATGAGTTAGATTATGACATACTTTTTGAAGGATTCCATTAATTAGGAAGAGGCCGGGTGGTCGAAATATGTTTGTGTCAAGCTTTTGTGATCTTTTGTCATGGTTAATAAGTCTGTTAAATGAAATAGTTTATTCATTTCTTCTGAGATTCACGCCTAAAAGCGGCGACCTGTGTGTGACTAATTTTGGTATTTTTTATATCGGGAGTCGGGACTAATTACTAAACGGGTACTAAGACTCCGCTGTCCATCGGTCTGTCTGTTTAGGACCAGGCTGTATCTCATGAACCGTGATAGCTAGCCAGTTGAAATTTTCACAGATGTTGTATTTCTGTTGTCTGTCTATAGCAATGTATACTAAATACAAAATAAAACACTTTTACAAAGACATACAACAGATTTGTTTTTTCTCGTTTTTTTTGTAGATAATAATTGTACGGAACTCTTCGTGCGACTCGCACTTTTACCGTGTTTGTCCGGGATCCCTTCCCGGTTTCATCGATGTCTGGACTGACTGACTATACACCACGATTATATCCTACCACCAGTAGAGTTCTCCACTTGATTGTCGTCTTTTACCATAAGAAATGAATGTAATTCCTATAAAATACGTGCGAAGCACTAAACAATTTTTGTTACGTTGTCACAAAATTATAACAGTCTGATTTCTCCCGTTTTGGTTCGGGTCGTCTGTATAGAATAGACCGACTGCCTTCTTATCAAGCAGCTCGTAAGAGGCGAGCATATTTTAACTGGGTACCAACATGATTACTGGTGGTAGAGTGCTGTGCTACAACTCCCCGGGTAGTGATCCAACGCCTTACCTATTCCTGCTGTCATAATGACATTGTCGTGTTCCGGTCCGGAGGGTAGGGTAACCGGTGGACTTGCACATAAGATCTAACATGCCGACCACAGGGTAGCGGCTCACCTAGAGCATCTATGATGTCTATAGGCCATGGTTGTCTCTTACCACTGTCTTATCCCGTAAAAAAAGTGTAAACTGACAATTTATAGCGTGGGAGGTGACGATTCAATCTCCTACTTCTGGAATAATCTAGTAATTCAGGTCGTAAGCTTCCTGCTTCAGCTCATTCTGATAACTTTACTGTCTGTTCGCTATATTGTCGTGTGTATTTAATATCTCGGACAAGTATACATAAAAATTCATTCATTAAGTCTTTTTGGGAAATTGTGTGACACAGCCATGTCACAGCCTAACACGATACAATAAATCGTGTCACAAAACGGAAAGCGAAATAAAATCAACAAAATCAAAAGTAGAAATGAAAATCTGCATCGATACCAACTACATTGATCTCATAGGGAACGATAACGACTTAACTTAAACGATTCTGCAAGCTATGATAGTCGTGACACAGTTCGGCTCTTAGTTCCGCTGTCTTACCCAAAACTACGCCTCAGGCTATTCGATTAACTGAACGCAGTGTATCCGACGTTTATACCCGTCTTCACAAACTTATTTAACGTTTCTGTTAACAGCCAAAACGTTTAGGTATGATTTAAATGACTACACAACTTGGATATTGGCTTATTATGAAACCAATACGTTTGCTCATTGTTACAGATATGTAAAAAAAAGTAGAAAAACCTTTTTAGTTAAACGATTTTATTGTAAACATGTTTACCAATATGTTTACATTGTAAGATTTTTAAAATAAAGAAACTTACGTCCTACTCATTTTGTGGAGATCTTTGTTCACATACATTCTTAAAAATACAATGCATTTATAGGTTACTGTAAATACGTATGAAATTTTAAACATATGCATTGATTATAAAATAAAATCGTGAGGCACGTCCAATTTACAGTCGTCAGTTAAAATGTACACAAATGTATTATTAGTTGTTGGTCGGAATTGACTTCCTGAAGCAATGTTCCCTGTAAATTAAAATTTGGAGATTGCTGTAAATTAAAATTTGGAGATTGTCAAGGATAGGGTTTTCTCCCTCAAAGGCTGCTTCCAGCTTATTATATATCCATCTCTGACTACAACATCACTTACCATCAGATGAGTTGTATGTCATTATTAAGCTATCATTCATAAAAAAATATGATCCTGTGGTGTGACCTTAAGGCGAATATTCCCCGATCCCATCAGGGTCTTTGCTTGAATATATGTTTTTCTCTATAAAACTATTGAAGATTTGTGTCAGAAAGTTATCTGTATCTTAAAAAAATAACAAAGAAAAACAGAGAGGTATGCTCAGTTTAGGTTTTTTTGGCCAGTAGTCTTTCCAAATGGGTAGTCATTTGCTAGTAGTCAACTAGCACATTATACGACACACGTGTCGGTATACGAGATAAATATACATAAATACATATTACTCGTTTATATTATTCTATAAGAAGGAAATATAGCAAACTCCCTGGTATTAAAAAATACGCGCGACGCGGCTAACGTATTAGTCGACAGTCCAGAGGCGAGTGACGGCGTGAGGTGAATGTTGACGTGAACTGAAACCATTTACGTCCTAACATACTTAACCCTAAAATACCACCAGATTTGGTCTACACGTACGTATATATTTTATAATAAGATAAAAAAAATAACAAAAATTTGTATTTTTCGTAGGTTTGAAATTATTGTAATCGTACGACTTCTTTGTGAGGTTTTAATTTATTTTATGTCGAATCAGCGCATCTGTGGGTTCCCACGCGTTCTACGATCGTTATTTAAAACTAATTCACGTAGACTAATAGCCAACAGAGACCACACAAAACTTCCAATCATTGTATATATCTGTAATTCAAGTAGGAACCTACATTATGTTAGTCTCTGACAAAAGTTAGTCTTTGAATTTGATACTTAAAATTCGGTTTAAAATATAATTTTGTGACTATTATTTTATACAACAAAAATAAATAACTTGTCGTGGAACGTGAACGTGACGTGCAATGATTTAAACGCTAAAAGTGAAAACAATCACTTAACGCAGTGGTAATGTAAAAAATAATGTTATTTAAGTAAATAGCAGTTGGATCTTGATCAAATTGTAAATTTGGCCAAACGAAAATTTAACAAAAAACCTGCTTTTAAACAAAAGAAGAAGTATCTAATTCTGTTGTTCATCCAGGTTTACATATTAATATTAGTATTCAAATTAGCTAAAAACAACAATGGTTGTAGACAAAAGACTATAATAAAAATTTCTTAACGACGGTAAGTTATTGAAATTGGTCTAATAAATAAAAAAAAATTTAAAGTAAGACATCAAAATGATAAGCTCTTCTCTTAATTTTAGTTTCAATGAAATATAAACTATATATTTTAAATATCTGTGTAGTTATAGACCTCAAGATTTAATTGGTAATTAATTCCTCTACCTGTTCCTGTCGCCATAACATTGTCGTGTTCTGATTCGGAGGGTAGGCTAACGGGTAAACTTGCATATAAGGTCTAACAGTCCGACCATAGACAATGATGCTTCTACAAAATCAATGGTGTCTATAGGCCATTGTTTTTTACCACCAGGAGACCCATGTACTTGTTCACTGTCTTTATCTCATAAAAAAAGGTTTGGCTGAGCATCGTCAGCGACAAAGATCGCGGCTTCGATTCTCGTCATTTCTTTAATTATAACAAACTAGAATATATCACTAATAAGCATCTTGACTATTTTCATTGTATTGGCACATGTTACTCCACCAGTTAAGTCGTATATAATCTCTTAACGTTTACTAAAAGGCACCGCGTTTTTGCGCCCGAATAATCTCGCTTTCATTAAATTTTGACACTGATCTTAATAAATTGTCGATATTTTATTCAAAACTAATTTAAATACTCGTATATAAAAGGGCAATTTGTGTTAGATATCTCTATTAAGAAGGTACATTCAAATATGGGTCAGAGTCTTAGAGTAGGGCTGTCAAAATTTGAAAACAATTTCTGTATCTAATATGAATATTATTTTATCGTAAGTTTCGTTTACAGTAAAGTTATTGGTGTATAAATCAAGGAAACTCACAAAAATGGCCGCTAGCTTCCTTCAAGATTTTTTTTTCAGGAAAAGTAAAAAAATGGACACCAGAGGTGGCAAACTGTCAACGTTTTAAATAGCTTTAGACATATCTCATCATTAACTAAAAATACATAGGAGTAATTAACGCTAACCCAAAGTAACAGCTTTTGATCAATTTTTTTTTAGTTTATTTTTGTGTTTTACCGTATCACAGGTAAATTAGGGAAAAACGTAACGGGACGTAAATATTAGAAGAATTTTTGTAAAACCTAAATCTAAGTCAAATTTAATTAAAATCGTAAAAGTAGGAACTAATATTGACTTAAAAAATCGTTTTTATAATTAAACGATAAGAACAAAAACCAGTTTTTATAATAATCAGTTCGCGCCGCTGACAACCCTGGGTCAAAGAATCATTTAGCATCGTTCGTAAAGTTCAATTTATTCTGTCGTCTTTTTATGTTCATTCGTAGGTAGAATATTTAATGGTATTACCTAATAAAGTTGTGAATTAACGTGTCTCATAAAATTAATACTTAATTCTTATAAGCCTTTTAGTCACAAAAGACGTTTCTTATCGTTAGTTACATTATATTGCTTACTTAAAAAGGACGGGTAAGGAGCAACCCATTCTGAAATGTGACGTTCGAATTTTTAATAAGTTTTCTCATGTAGCTTGTTTTTAACATCCGCTAGAGGCGCTGTCAGTAACTAACATTTTAATAGCATAAGCTACATTTTATGGGATTTGGAGTGCTGATGAAAATATATAATCGTCGCCTATACAAATTAACGATGGTAGTGGTACGATGCTAACTTAATGCTGGTTTGTTAAGTTGCATGCGTGAGTAACTCTACCAGCCACCTCCTTCTCCAAAACAGATCACAACAATGGCAAACACTGTATTATTGCAGTTGAACTAAAAGCCTCTTTGGACTTCAGAGATGCCTATCTGCGATAATATAAGAGGATTATCTTCACATTGTCTAAAAATATTTTTTGATGTATTAAACAGTGATTGTAGTAAACAGCGTGGGGTGCATTATACTGTGGTTCATAACTAAACTCTAATATATAGTTATATAGAATTATTATGATATTTTAAATAACAAGCACCCCACGCTTTTTACTCTGGTTTTTGGTTTGGTTTTCTCCCCCTGTAACATGAACTCTTCATAACTTAGAATTATTTTCTAGTTTTTCGTTGAACTAAGATGTAGACATATGTAGGTGATATATTGTTGTCAGCATCTTAGTTTCCATACCAATCAATAGAAGTCGCTATAAATAGTGCTATTCGTGTAAGCAGAATGATACTTTAAAATGTATGGCGTAAGATCCAATATGATACTTATTATTTAATTATTAAATAATAAATAATTTTCACACATTCTAAACTCATTTTTGCTGCTTTTGTAGCGATGTACCACATCGCTACAAAAGCAGCAAAAATGAGTCAATCACCATCAATGCGCGAGGAGGAATCGCACTTGGCCGATTTTTATGATCATGGATAATGATTATAAAAACTTATCATACATACATGAAACTCTTATATTTATTACTCTAACATAAATGTACTCTGTGCATTGCGTAGAGTATAGAACGCGTTGGTACGAAAATAACATGGCTTACAAAGCATAAATGGTTTAGCGCTTAGGCATTATAATACGATTTCCTTGTTGAAAATTAGTCTGGCTGTAATTAGGATCATTTATTACATTTATATTCAGATTATAAAAGAACCTTACAATCTTTAGAATATCTAATGAATTGTATTTGTGAACGCTTTTATGATTAGATCAAGTAATCATATTATATATTTACGCAATGATGCTTCAATTTTTTATTCATTTGATAAGACAACATATTATATTTATTTATTGAATCGTAAATAAACTAAGTTACTAACAATACAAGAACAAAACAATTTGGAGATTAGTATTCTAGAAGCGCCTTATTTATCTATCTATCTATCTAATCTAATACCTTTAAACGAGCAATTATTTTTAATTCAGCGATTTCGAAAACGGCTCGAACGATTTTCTTGAAATTTTATAAATAGGGGGTTTCGGGGGAGATAAATCGATCTAGCTAGGTTTTATTTTCAGGTTTCGTTTATTAATCGTGTTTTC
>DVZL01000152.1:0-28389 GCA_018236625.1 Lasaia peninsularis
GGTGGTTCGTGTATGTTCTGGGGAGGCATATCACTAGAAGCAAAAACCGATCTTGTTTTCATCACTGGGGCGAATATCAGACAACGAGCAAGAGGACTAACATCTCAGCGGTATATAGAGGAAGTGCTCCAGGAACATGTCGTACCGTTTAGTGGTTTTGTTGGGGAGAATTTTCTTTTTATGCATGACAATGCAAGACCCCATACTGCTGCAATAGTGCGATAATACTTGCAAGAGGTCAATATCCCCGTAATGCAGTGGCCAGCTCGGAGTCCGGATCTTAATCGGATAGAACATTTATGGGACAATTTGAAAAGACGATTAAGGTGACGTAACGTTGCTCCATCTAATCTTCAGCAGCTTCAAATTGCACTCGATGAATGGAATGCCATGCCCCAGGAATTAATTAAAAACTTAAGAGTCCATGGGAAACCGTTGTCAAGCCGTTATTAGGGCTAAGCTGCCGTAGTAATCGAGAGGGCAGTAGGGGAGGCAACACTTCTTATTAGTAAATATTTTTTATAATAATTTAAGTTTTTTTTTTCAAATAATCCCCTATTTCCGAAGTGGTTAGTCAAGCAAAAATCTTCTAATAAAGAGGAATTTGTTAGTCTTGTTTTTTCCGGTGTCAGGTAAACTTATCACCGCTTATATGATATCATTGAATAGGTATTGAAGTGAACTTTAATCTCATAAAAAATAATATTAGTATTTTTTTTAAATAAAAAAATAGTTAATATTACTCATGAAAATCTCTGATGTGCGATTTCATTGCACCCAAGTGTATATACAAATATAAATAACATTTCACTTTATCACTGTAATAAAGTTCTGACTGTAAAATGTAAATAGAGCATATGACATTAACTGAAATATCAAAATTCTTTAGTATGATTACAAATTAGTACAAAAAATCACTTTCTTTAAATAAATTATGTATTGATTTTAATTTGCTTGAGCATATTATATTATAACAAAAATTATGGAATAATATTTTCAGAATAAGATAAAAAAAATTAAACTAGGAGAATAAGCTAAACTATTATAGCATTTATAATATAATTATGCATTTTTTTAAGACTTATTCAGAACGTCTCTATTGTTATGGCTTACTTAACTTAAAAATGTATAAAAATGTAAACAAAATTAAAATAAAATAATATAATTATATTTTTTTTTTAAATATATATTATTTCCAAGTAAAGGTCACCACTCACTACAACATGGCATTAAATTATAATTATTTTAAACAAACAAATGTATTCAGTAAAATATGGTTATTTTAATATTTCTTGTAGACATTTCAATTTTATTTATTTGTATAGATTAGCTTACCGATTTTGCTTGTTGCAGCATCTTCAGAGCTATTATAATATCTAATCTATCAAGATTTTTCACTATGCATACACATTATACAAATATAAGAGTAAATTTCTCAATTTTTAACACATAAAATATTTACACTTACTGTGCTCCATAAAAAATCTGTTATTATTATAGCTCTGAAGATGCTGCAATAAGCACAATCGGTAAGCTAATCTATACAAATAATAAAATTGAAGTGTCTGTATGAAATATTCAAATAACCACATTTTACGAAATACATTTGTTAGTTTAAAAGGTACATATATACCAAAATAGTATTTTTTAAATATTTTCCTATCGATTTGTCTGTCTGTCTGTCTGTCTATACCAGCTTATCTCTGAAACGTCTGAACCGATTTTGACAGATCTTTCACTGGCAGGCAGCTGATTTAATAAGGAATTTTATTTTTGAAATGTATAAAATAATTAAATAAAAACGGGGACGAAGTCACGGGCACCGCTAGTATTCACTGTTCATTATCTTATTCTGTATACTTGCACAATCACGTTAAAAAATAAAAAGGTCGTAATTTTATGACTTTGTTTGTTATTACAAATATGTATAGTGAGTAGTGACCTTAAGGTTAATTTAATTAATAATAGAAACCTACAATGGAATGTCATGGAATATAATTGTGAATATATATTTATTATTTTTTATATATTTACAAAATGGATAAGACTTAACGCTCAGTCTGAACTGAATGTTAATAGGACAGGTCAAGTCATTACAAAAGCTAGGTCAAATGTTAAAAAAATAACTAAGTAATAAATTATGGCTATTACTTAGTTATATAGGATGAAATCCTATATAAATTTTAGATACTTCGTTATATATATTAAAAATGTATAAATTTAAATATTTTAAAAACACTTTATATCTAATAAGTGGATTTTATAACAATATATAAAAATATCATTTAGTTTGGCAACATTTCATAAATTTTATAATTAAAATATATATATAAAAAACATTTTGTGATACACGGGAGATCTTTATAATGATAGTCTTATGTATATAATATTAAATACATAAAAAGCCGTAAAAATACGTGCGACATAAAAATATTTATTATAATAACATCAAAATTTTATATAACTTTGTATATATAGCATATAATATATTCAGGACTAAAAATATGCATGACTAAGCAACAAATATATATATTACACTCTATATTTAAAAATTATATATGATTGTAAAATTTATACTTTGTTTGAGCAATAGATGCATTGGCAAACATTTGAACAGATACCTCAAAAAACATTTTATTCTCTTACCGTCTAACATCAACGAATATACATAAGGAATAGAATATTTCTAAAATTATAAAACCCCATAAATGCAAAAACGCCAATTAACCAACGAGACCGATAATTTAGACAGAAACTGTGAATATAGAGGCCACAGAACACAAACATTTTTATAAAATGTTGACTTACATTTATTTTGACTACCATGACATAAATTATTTATTTGTTATTTTTAAGCTCCACTTAATGTTAAGCATCATTATACTTATTACTTATTTTTTATAAAACTATAATTATGTCAATTTTCTAATTTTGTGCATTTTAATAGTTTTATGTATGAAACAGTAAATTATTTATTCAATATATTAGTGCATTTTTTATAATTATAATTTTTTTCAACATATTTTTGGTCCTGAGTATTAAAATTCAACAACAACCATCATACTTATAGTTTATCCTAATTTACTTATAGTATACATATATTTGTATAAATATATTAAGTGAAAAACTTTGTATAGTATAAAGAATGTAGATGTTATACATGTTAAATTTGTACATCACAAAATATGCTCAAAATATTTTAAATATATTAATATGTAGGTATGTAAATTTATGACAATGATAAATTATTAGAATTGTCATTTACAAAGTGTAGTGATAAATATAATGAATTGACATGTTTCTTTTGAAACCAATAACTTTGTTCTCATGACACCATTTTATTAAAGTGGCCGGTAAATTTAAATAGTTTCTAGATTTAAAAAGGAATCTGTAAAACATATTATAGTAATAAAAATAATATAGATTCAACAAAAACCAAGAGCTATGTAGAGTATGATTTATAAAAAAAATTATTAAATTATTAACAGTAATAGAAATAGAATTTATTATTTATTAATTGATATATATATTTTTTAATTTTGTAAGTAATTTTTATAAAAATTGTTTTAGTGTGTAACAATGTGTAAACTTTCTTTGTTGGAACAAGCAGGGATTAACATTAAAAGATTTACTTTGCTGATTTATAAAATATACAACCGCTTTGTACATTTTTATAATAATATAAAAATACTTGATATCCAAAATGTTATTCTTCAACATTTTTTAAACAGTTCCACATATGAGGCAACCAAGTAGTTGAACACAGAAATATTGATAACAGATTTAACTTTGATCTCTATACTAATAAGATCTTAGAAAATTAAATTTGTAATAGATTTATCATCAATCAAGCACACTTATATAAACACAGAACTATAAATTTTATTTAAAATAAACTAATGAAAATTATTTTATGTAATTATTAAAGATTTTATGTTACTGTTCCCAAATGGAAATTCTGAAAACTTTGCAAAAAATAATAATTAATATGGAGAAATGAGAGTGACTTTTGCAAATTTGTTCCATGTCAAATTAAAAAAATATGTACAAAAAAATAATATTACTTATCAAAAAATTCGTCTTTAATTTTACTTATAATAAAAATTAATAATAATATCTATGTCTTTTTTCAAGTTTAACATTTTTAATTTAATTACAATATGGTATTTACCAATATCAATTACGAAAATCTTAAAATGCATTTCTAAAATATATATCTTATAAAATCTGTCAATTCAGATTTTTTTAAAATATTAGTTACTAATAATCAATAATTTTAAGACGTCACAAATTTCATCAAAAATATAATATCCTATATTTACAGTAAAATATTTTTCTGTCTTTCCTTAATTTCATTTCAGAAAAGCTTAGAACTTTTGAGTCAATAAATCTATAATACTTTGTATTTTAACATTATTTTTTTAAAATCTTAATGTTACTTAAGGATTCACTAGCACAAAGCATAAAAATTTTTGCACACTTTAAATTCATTTTAGATTAGAATGTATGTGTATAAAACTTAGGTTTGCAACTTGTTTTTCCCTAACGTTACCCCGAACGTCGGCTATATATGGCATAGAATAGATAAAAATCAACATTTATTTTAAAAAATAATTAACGCAACTTTTATGTTTTTTTTTTATATTTATGATAATGGTACTGAGTCAACTGCATCTAAATTTTAATCTAATGCTATATATCGCTACAAACAAAGAATATTTATAAAATAAATATATTAAGTGCGAAAATCATTATTAAATTTCACTTTCAGCTATGCTGGTAAAGAGGTCTTTATCTCTTAACTACATCTTAATTTTGACACAACTTTCAATATTTTCCATGTCGTAAGATAAAATAGCAATAGTTTAGAAAATTAGATAATAAACAGCATAATCAAATGATATTACGCATATCAAAGCCTCTTTATGCTTATCAGTATAGAGATCAAAGTTAGAACTACTCGGGCGGTGGTGGTGGAACTGGAGGCGGAGGCATCGCTGGCAATGGGGGTTGTTGATGTTGAGGCTGCTGCTGAGGAAATGGTGGATACATATGGTGACCATACATCCCGTAAAACTGATCCATACCCCCAAAATACAATGGAGGAGGCGGTTGTACCATGTAATACGGCAGAGGAGCCCTGTAAGGAGGAGGAATATTCCAATTGCCTACCTTAGGGTGGGGTGCTTCGTGTCTCGACATCTTTTGGGGAGGCCCTGCATCAGATGGCCCAGTCCTTTTCCTTGACGTCTCCAAAACTTTCTTTGATATTGTGATTTTAACACTTGACGGTTGAGGCGGGGGAGGTGGAACAGCCAATCTCTCTTTTGGTATTTTAACCTTGAGCCCTGGGCTTAGTGAGAGCTTTTCTCTAGGTATAGTAATTTTTAAAGGCCCGTCTTGTTGTTCAGGTGGTGGGGCTACCACAGGGTCCAACTTTTTCTCCCTTTCTTTATCTTTTTTATGTTTCTTCCGTTCATCTTTAGATTTGTCACGATCTTTATGTTTGTGTTTGTCTTTCTTTTTCTTTTCCTTTTTATGTTTGTGTTCAGTCTCTTCTGTGGGTGTGGGTTGGGCTAGAGGTTGGGGTTGAGATTGAGATTGGGGTGGTGGAGGAGGTTGGGAAATTGGAACTGGCGGTTCTAGGTTGGGAGGTGGTATTAGAGGTGGTCCTGGAGCCTCAACTATAGGTTCTTTTTTAATTTCTATAGGAGACTTCCTTTCTGTAGCCACAGTTATTGGGGCAGGTTTAGCGAGACTCTCTTTTAAGAGGTTTGATACTAAAGTCGGGTCTGTTTCTATTCCATTTAACGGTCTAGTTGGCTCAGGCTTTCTTTCCCGTGATTTAATAGAGTTCCCTCTTTGGGAATCGCGGATAACATTTTCATATCCAGGAGTTTCATCTATTTTCTTAACTACAGGTACTAATTCGGGTTCAGAATTAGACGGAAGCCTAGGTCTAGATTTGATAGGTTCTTTGGACGGTGAAGAGAAGGGTGATAAGATAGCTGGAGGCTGCATATCACGAATGACCGCTGTGGGATCAGGACGCTTTTTATGAGGACTTGGTGGCCTATGTTCTGTTTGAACTGGGGCCGGTTGAGATACAGGTACTGGGATATTCGGCCTGGGCTCGGGCCTAGGCCTCTGTGGGGGTTGAGGTCTTCGAGGAGCAGCTGCAGCCGCTGCTATAGGAGTTGTGGCATTTTCCGGTGAAAACAAAGATGGAGGTCTTGTTCTCTGTGGAACGACTTCTGGATGAGTTGGAACATTTGTACTTGGCCCAGGTATTTGTCTATGATGTCTATGGTCATGTGGCGGTTTATGGTGTGGAGGTTTATGTGGCCAAGCGTGATGTGGTTTATGGTGTTGGCTTGAGATTGATCTATGGTGTGGTGGGGGTTGACTTGTAGATCCGGGTCTTGAACCAGGTTGTGGTACCCCTGGTCTTTTTTGTGGCTGTTGTTGTTGAATGGCCTGTTGCCGTCTCTCTCTTTCCTCCCGCCTTTCTCTTTCTTCTCTTTCTCTGTACAAGTTGTAGTCAATTTTTTGTGGTTGCGGTGGTGGGTTTGGTTGTGCGGTCGTGGCCGGTACATAACCACCAGGAACTGGTTGACGGCGTCTCTCCCGTTCATATTCTACAACAAATATAAAATGACTTAGAAAATGAATAATAATTATCATTGCTTTAAAAGTTATCACGGTTATTATTTCTACTCAAGAATGATTGTGTGCCAAATCAGCATGTTATAAATGGTGGAATATAAATATCAATTCTATCAATCAAATATTTCGAATCGAAGTCAATGGGTCAGATCTAGTTGTAGACTAGATCTGACCCATTATTCTGACCCATAGTTCTGACCCATAGTTAAAAATATGAAAAAAAATACCTTTATCAAACGACTTGTCTATCTCGTCACTGTTGGCAAGTGTATGTTTCTTGTCAAACGGTGAATTAGGAACGGACGATGAACTTGAATGTGCACCATTCGAATGTGGTGAACTGCCACCTAAAAATCACAAAAACGCTACACATATTCCTTATAAAAACGATTGTTTTGTCCCATGGAAATAATGCAAGCGATCGATATAAAAATGAGTCTTTTGTTTTGTTATTCTAAGATAATCTCAAATAAAACATTACGAATACATAAATTATGCGGGTAGAAAATAGAAGGCAAGCTATTTCACATAGATTTATCACATAACTGCTATAGCAAGTGTTGTCAAATTTCAAAAAGCAGAGTCCCAATGGTAACAAATTGTTCAAACCACACATATCCATGCCAGGTCACATGCGGATTACATTCTTGTCTAGCTTCCTCCTCATTCATTACCCTCTTCATACAAACACATCGGTTTCGGAATGCTTGTGTTTGAAGGTCAAGCTTTCATACACAAGCAATCTGGTTGTGGAATGTCAACCTAGGTCTCCCCGGGTACCTATCAGCTATCCGCAAATGCATTGTATATCTGTGTTATCTTTCATTTTTTCCACATGACCAAAACATTGAAGCAAAGTGCATATTTTCGAACCAAATCAGTGTTTCAAGCTTATAGTTACCAAATACAGAAACTCTGCTACACTATTCCATATACACATATAGCAGTGATGGAGTTGTTCCAAACACTGGCAATAATTTAATGAACATTTCACTTACTATTGTTGGACATTGTCATCATTTTCCGTTTGAGCCGAGAGGGACACTTATCGAATATGTGCAAGAACTCTGCCGTTAATCTCTCTAGTAATTCTGTAGTAACGGACCGGTCCACATATGAAAACCAGTGTCGTCCTTCATGTGATTGCGGTATCTGTAAGCATAGGAATGAAATTATGACCGTCTCGGTAGTTAACTTAATGCAAACATAACTGAGATTACCGACAAACACTAATCAGATTTGAATTTGATTAAAGAACGTAAGACTCCAATATTTTTAAGTCTGAGTGTTTATTTAATCCTTTATGGTATGCAACTCAGTTACAAAAATAGTGAAATTATAAAATTATACAAAAGTAAAAGCTCTATAAGGTTTTTCCTTTATCAGACTCAATATATAACTCAAGTTCTACTTTTAAAATATTTGTAAAAATTATTAAAACAAATTGTTGCCATATTTCATACAAAAGTGCATAATATATGTCATATCTTCATGCCAGGTCCTTCCAAAAAGTCAAATGTCGAAAAAAAAATTTGTATCATTACATATTGCCATATTTCATATAAAAGTACATATTATATGTCATATCTTCATGCCAGGTCCCTCCAAAAAGTCAAATGTATAAATAAACTAAGTTTATATATATATGATATTTGTATCATTACATATAAAAGTCGATACAGATTTTTTTTATATAGTCGACTTAATTTTATGTAATCACAGATTCTTAAAAGGAATGGTACAAAATACATTTAATTTTTGACCAGTTTTCTTCTAAATGTTATTGCCATCTGATTTTTGCAATACAGAAGGATAATAGGTAATATATAGGATATAGATAAAAGGATAAGTCGAATTCAATTAAATGTACTAAGGTAGAATAACTCTTGTGCAACACGGCTTGGATCAAATCCAGACTACTGGAATGGGAGTCTGAAGTGCTAACCAGTGAGTTTAAATGATTCTAGATTCATGAGTTTTGTTATGATGTATGTATATGTATAACAAAATAAACATCAATTCAGAGTTTGAGGTAAGAAGTTTAAAAAATATATTTTTTTAGTACATTTGTAAAAACTGGCCATGGTTTTTTCGTCCAGTACCAGTGAAGAAATAATCACTCACAAGCTTCAAATCCGCAAAAAAAAAAACAGAGAACAATATTTAATTTATTATTCTAATAGTTTTTTTTCGTTCCCATTATGAAAATAAGATAAGCCTTTAGGCTCTACTGTCAATGCAGTCAAGTCTAAAGATGGTATCTCTGGGATATATACTCACTACTGTTACTGTTGACCTATAATAGAACTGTTTCTATCAACCTATAATAAAAAAACATATTCTGGTTGCAAGAGGGAAATGACTTTATTTCTTCTTTTGTTTGGAGAAGAATGTGAAATTAATCACATATTGTGTGTTTATTGTTAAAAAAATATATTTCACACAGCTGGTTTAGTAAATTTTCACATAGTAATTATAGTTTTATTTTAAGGAATGAGATAGTAGATAAGCACACGAGTCTCCTGATGGTAAAAGACAACCGTGGCCTATAGACGCCATAGAGTTGTAGGTGTGCGTCGGTGTCTTGTGGTCGTGATGTTAGACCTCCGGCTATCCTACCCTCCGGAGTGGAACAAGACAACGTCATTATGGCGGCAGGAATAAGTAAGGCGATCCCTGCCTGAACGAATTGCTGCACAGCACTCTTCCACCAGTGGTCATATTGGAAGTGATCGAGTTAATTTATGCTCGCCTCTTACGACATGTCTGGTAGGAAGATGGTCTATTCTACACAGGAGACCCACAAAGCTATTATTATATAAATATTTTTATTTCATGATAATAATCGGATTCATGCTGATTTATAAATGTAATTGTTTTGGACTTACGCATGTTAAATCCATCATGGCAGCGAACGCATTACGATACGATAAATTACATTTTATTATTGTCGAGATAATAATTATTATTATTTTTAATCTTGTCAACTTGTCAACTCTGCATCTAAGGCTAGTCTATATAAGTTTGTGTATACATTAAGAATAATTAGATTTTTTTTTCATAATATATTTGTATAGTGGCCAATAAAGTGTTCATTAATTTTCTACACCTGTAAAGTAATTCAAGATTAAACTTACCGCCCAATTACTCCATTTCGACGCCAGATGTATACAAAAGCAAGCCACAACTGTCGGTCTGTATTGCAGGCACATTGTAGTGAGATGAAGACTATTCGACGCCATGAAGTAAGAGGTCTGTGCCAAGTCTTTGGGTGCTGAAAACGAGAATTTACTCTAATATTATTATTATTACATATATACATATCATCACGCCAGGTCCCCTGCGGGGTAGGCAGAGGGTATCGAGTGCCAAGTGTCAAGATTCCTACACACTCGCTTATCTTCCTCTACATTCATTACTCATACAAACATGGCAGTTTCGAAAAAGCTTATTTTTTTTATATAAAGAAAAATCAAGCAGACGAATATAGTTATAATAAGAAATAATGTCGCTTGGAGATCCATATTATGAACAGCAAAGAAAGTGAAAAGATACAGCTCTCCTGATTGTAAGACAAACGTGGCCTATAGAAACATAGTCAAATTCAGAACCTCCCCTTTTAAGAAGTCGGTTAATTAATGTCTTAACGTCAGACAATCTATAGGCACTAGTAAAACAGATCCAACACTAGACGCAAGCTGAATGACGTGAGCAGGAAAATTGTTCTAATAAACTCACGACGGAAATAAACATGCGAGTTCCTAAGCTTGACTGTAAAAAAGTAATTAGATTTACGATTATATTATTACACTAGAGCTGTCCGCGACTTCATCCTCGTTTGAATTTGATTTTAAAATAAGAGTAGCTTAAGTTACTCCTTATTGCATCAGCTACCTGTCAGTGAACGTGCCATCAAAATCGATCCAACAGTACTAGAGAGTGACCGGAACAAACAAGTTTTTTTTTAATTTTATTTATCGTATTTGTGCCGTGTATACATACGTTCACATTTAATAATATTAAAAACAGACACTCGAAGTTTTCATCTTGTACAGATGTATAGAAAACATAAAAGCATGTTTATACGTTTTTCGTAAAGACCATGCATTTTCTTAAAGAAACACGAATATATGGTTCTCCACAGGAATTCAGTTTTTATTATTGCAATAACTGTCCCCATGAATCTAAAAGTACTATCTGGAGATTACACTCCTAATAAAAACCTGTCCCCAATACATAGTATTGTTAACTCTCTCTAATCTGGTCAACCCTCTCTTTCTGCGAGTTTAGTGAAGTTAACAAAGTCAAAAGAAGACACGCTTTATGAAAGTGAGATAAGCCGGTCTATGAGAAAGGGACAGATGTTTAATATTCGGGGCAGGTCTTTAGGAGTGTTAACCTAAACTATGCGACACATTTTTCAGAATTTTTACCCCCCTCCCCCTCTTGTTGAATGTCCGTAGTATAGATCCTAAAAAAGACCACCAGATGGTCTTTAGTTGACACATAAGTCATAAACACGTTTAGCTAGGTCACTTATGTTTATTATAAAATCAATTATTAAGAAGCCAAAACCTGTATTATGTAGTTAATAATCATTGAGGACAAAAAACATGTTCACAATGAACATGTTTTTTGTCATATGGCACATATGGCAACAAGGGCACCACTAGGAATTGAACCTGAGCCTAATTAATGTGTGGTGGCATTAGGTATGTACGCTACAACATGGCGGTCTTATAAATTATATGTTTTTTATGTGGTAAAGACAGCGAACTATATCTAGACCAAAGTATGACATATACACCATAGAAGTTAAAGGTGTATCTTGTGTTCAGTATCGCAAGCCGGTTCTAAACTCATTTTATTTTTTAAATCAAAGTGTACGAAAAAACTAGTATACTTATGAATGAAATCATGTTCAAGTCATTTCTCGCTTAATTAAAGAAGGATGAAAAAGCAGTTTGTTTAATTATCCTAATTTTTTTTTAAGTGTGATGATTATATTCCATTCTTTGATCTATGCTTGATTAAAATGAAGTTTAAGTTAGCATTTTTTGTATGTACGAATTAGGGTTTAATTGTTTAGAACTAAGGTGAACTCAAAATAAAAAAAAACTTATCACATAAAAAGCTGTAATCAAAGCAGTAAGTGAAACAAATGTGTAATGGGCAAATGTAAATCGCAAAAATGTCAAACATTTAACAAATTATGTTAAGAATATCCAAATGTCATGAGGAAGTTAGGGTTAATTAAAAAAAAATAAGTTTTTTTTTTCTTAAAAGACAAACATTTAAGAAAATATGAATTATTAATAGAACAAGTATATAGTAAAAATGGAAATGCACTACATACAAGAATTTAAAAATAATGTTATATATGGATGGATTATAACTTACAAAATCAAACGAAATGGCTTAGTATTTGAATTAAAAAAAAGTTAAATTGAATAAAACTAAGTAGTATATTTAAAAAAAAGTTGTAGACATTTAAAAAATAAAATGTGAAAATAATGTCACATGAGGATCAAAATTGTGGATAGAGATTGGCAGTGATGTGCGAGCGAGACAACACACACTCATATACAATATGGACATACCTGTAACGCTTGCTATATTTAGACTTCATTTCGGCACATTGCATAGCTAGCTGGATGAAAAGGATGGGATATGGCTTTTTACTTTGTGAAAAAAATTTTTTGGCCTCAAATTTTTATGTCCCTATTTGCTATATGTTATCTTCTGATTCACTGAATTAAGGTTGAAAAATTACAAGTCACAATAGAAAATCAAAATAAATTAGTAATGTAATTAGTGAAGCAAGTAATGATAAAATACATCGATTAAATGAAGATTTTTTTATACTATACTAACATTAATACAAAAGTAAATATTTATGTGAACAATCATGAATATTGGATCCATGACTTCTAGATAAAATCCAAATGAACAGAAAAGAAGAAACAACGCAAGTTCTTAAACTCTTACCAATTAAGAACTAACAAACAAGAAAATTTGATTAAAAAAATTGAATACTTTAAGATTACTCGATTTTAAAATTAAATTACGACTATTAGTATCAAGATTTCAACAAAAATTTCGATCAACTTTAAATTCTTAACATTAAAAGACCTATATGACACGAAATTTGAAACCAAACACATCAAAGTAAGCCAATCGCCATCCCTAAAAGGCGACAACTACGCCAATGCCAGCTAGCGTCACAAAACTCGTCCCAAACCAGCAGTGCTCACCTTTTACAAGGTGGCAGGTTCGCACCACGTGGGTGTGCGGGTGGTCGATAGCCACATCAAACCCAAGGGTCTGAAGGAGCACATTCTCGTTGAATACCAAATCCTGCGCCTGTGGACAATTAAAACACATAAAAAGGTTGTGCTAGTTATAGTTATTTATGGTTAATATTCCACGGCCGAACCACTAGCAAACAGCTCGCGTATTGTCCGAGGAGGTGTCAAGTCTCCGAAATCGGCGTATTTGTATGAAGTGTAATAAATTGCTAGGCAAGAATGCAGGAATAACGACCAAACACAATATGACAGTACACATTGTGTGGGCCAGTAATTTATTGATAATATTTAAAATAGTTTCTAAACGTTTCACATCTTTAGAACGAAGATATGAACCTAATTAAAAATTTAAGTATTTAAATAATCAACATTGAATTTATAAAGTTACTGCTTTACTAAATTCCGTATTTGTTGTGAATCTATGTCTATATTTGAATTTTATTTTTGCCCTATATTAATTAAAAAGTTATTATAAATTTCAAACAAACATACTGAATTCTGAAATCTGCTGGGTATATCAAATAATTACATAGCTTTCCTTATCTTTCATTTGCTATCAATATCATTTAATCAATATTAGCACCCCTTTGATAATCGTATCAAAGGGGTGCTAATATTTCCGCCATTTAATGTTTCCAGTAACATGACCGATTTAGCGTTTCAGATAGTAATATTTAATAAATACCTGTTCTTGATATTGTTCCGGAGTTAGCGCGCTTACGCCCTCACCTCGGTGTAGACACACGTGGGCGACTTTTATTACATATTCTAATTTTCTGGGTTGCTCCTCGACCTGAAATTAAGCAAAAAAAAAATGTCAACAAAATATTCATTTTACCCGAGCTTCCCCTACAGCCTCTTTTTAGGTGTATGCTAAAACTTGCGCGAATAAGTGGACGGCATGCCCTATAAAATAGAAGTAAATTGGATTTTGTATATCGCTTATTTACTAAAATATATAGGCTATAGATTTACTACTGGGTGATTTTTCTTAGTTAAAATAGCAGCTAATCTAGAATTGGGCCTTTTTTCCTTTCTGAGTTGCAGAGGTCATATGGAAGTTTGTGTAACAGCCTTAATTAGGTCCCTCAGATTAGGTAGCCGACCCCGATACTATCTGATGTAGACATGGTATAAATGAGATGATGAGACAATAGTGGTAAAGTAACTAACTTGGATGAGATTGGATTTCATTCAATAGGTAAAGATAAAGGTTTAGGAGGTTTAAAAAGGTTTATATAATTGAGTGTTTTTTGAAAAATATCATGTACAATTAAATTTTGAAACCTGCCCTGGCTTCACACAGCTGTACTAAACATATTATATACATATCGACCTTCCTCTTGAAAAATTACTAAAAACCGCATCAAAACTAGTTAAGTTGATTTAAAGATCTAAGCATAAGGGCAGATAGCAGAACACTTTGTTTTCTTTTATCTAATGATGTATAAACAGGTTTTCTTCTTCAACTTAGCTTTGTCCACAGTGTTTTCAATGAAGTGACGAGAGATACAGCGAGAGCTTGCCTCTTGAAACTCGTAGCATTTTTTAACCTTTTTTCATAGGATAATGAGAAAGATGATGTCTCGCCCGATGGTTAGAAACAACAGTTGCATATAGTTAGGCACTATGTATCACAGTAGTGTCTAATCTTATGGCAGAGATCTCAGATCACTTGTTCAAATCTACCAGCTCTAGTAACAAGGAATAGGTATCGCACCTCTGTGTTCGAGCACTTCGGACGTCAGAGATGTCCAACTTTTACGTAGGAGGTCCCGGGTTTGTAACCTGAGTAGAGCAACTTGTTCTATGAAGTTTTTCAGTTTATATGATAACCTTGTCTAGGATTGGACTTGCGTCAGATACGGCGATGGACTTGCCACCTGTAACATGCTGTAACATAATATTGTCGGCCAATTTTCGGGAATAAGGGCATAACGACATTTATTTATTTTGTAACAAGTAATCTGCTGCACAGCACTGCATCGTTTAATGTGTAGCAAGCTTACCTTTGCGGCAAGGAACAGGGCTGCGGCGGCTATGGCATTCCTGTGGAACTGTGTGAAGGAGTGAAACGCATAGAATCGGTGCATATACACAATTGCCGTGTTGATACATAGTTGAGACCTGTGGAAACAATAACATGCTTTTGAATCTACATTATTATTACAAAGCTAAAACTGTATATACTACATAGTTCATTTGTAAGCTACATTTTATGTTACATTAAAATCGCTTTAGTAAAAATTAAAGGTGAAATGAAAGATGCCGAGACAATGAACCATTTTGAAGCCTTGGATAGTTGTAAAGTCCTCCATAAAACAATGTTAAAAAGTCATAAAACGTTACAAATTAGGGTATAAACATTAATTAGGGTATGAAGGCATTTACAAGTATTATCAGTATATTACCATCACTTACAGCTACTGCCGTGTTTCAATTTAAAAGATCAGGTACACTGTTAACTAGCTTCTCAAGAGCCTTAATTTGGCAATTTAATCACTGTAGTAGTAGTAGTAGGTAGGTCTTTTTTGGAGGATAAATAAGTTGGGAAGCAGGAAATGTATTAAAAAAAACAGTTTTCCTAACAGTGGTAACAGGCTGGCTTTAAACATTTTTAATCATGGAAAATATGACCATTCTTCAATGCTTGCCAATGCCGCATGAGGCTTAGAATCTGTCCTCAAATTATCAACGCATCATTACCATCATTGGTGTTGGCATTCACCTTATACTTGTTACCGTCATTACTAGTAAAAATCTGTTTCCCATTTACTTTTGTTAAATAAACAGAAATTCCTCCTAGACAACTATTGATCACCCATCCATCGTTCGACCACACGTAACTCTGCTTATCTTATGAAACAAGCTCATCCGTACACAAATCACTTGCCAAAACTCGACCTATATTCACACAAAGAAACGTAAGAATCACCGCGAGCGAAAGTGAAATTTCGTAGCGAATACAAAAAAAACACCATGACTCACAAAGTGACACACTTACAATGACGCGTACTTAGTACAGTTATTTACCGCTATAGGAAAATTACCATACGAATAGCATTGCGAAAATCGTTTGCAATTTTTTGCTGATGGAACATTTTTGTAATAAATAAAATATGTTACCGCGCGTTCACAAACAAGACATCAATCCGACTTTTTTTTACGTTAAAACGGCTTGGAATAAATTTTAATGAATTTATAGATAGAAACAGATTATACATAGGAAAATACAGTTCATCACGATGTCTTAACGTTCCTAGCAGAAAAAATATACGCGGAAGCCGTAAACTTCAAGCAGTTACAAAATAAAGAACAAAACAGTTGTTTACTTAAATCTCTTTTTCCATTGTATATTATTTGCATACAAAATGTTTATCTACACTAATATTATAAAGAGGAAAACTTTGTGTGTGTGTGTGTAATAAATAGGCTCAAAAATGATTGATTTTAAAAATTGGCGAAATAAAAATATTATGATTTCTTTCGCACGGCTCGTTGCGAAGTGGGCGTCACCAAATCGGGGGTGCGCTATGTATATAATATGGTTCATCAGTACGTTTTCTATACTATTATAAAAAGTAAGATTTTACTGTTTGATAGTATGGAATAGGCTCCGAAACTACTGGACCGATTGTAAAAATTATTTTACAATTGGACCCGGCAAGTGGAGCTGCTGTCATTATGTCAACTACAAACAAGCCGTGCAAAGCCACACCGAGCAGCTAGTCAGTTATAATTAATTATGTATCAATTAACAAATTACCTAGTCATTACTATAGTTACTTTAACTATTGTTTTGAAAATAAATAGTAGTAGTAGTTTTCGCAAATAAACGGTCTACGATAATTACGCAACATTATTTATGCATAAGGAATCGTGGACCCAATAATAAGAATCTTGGATAAGTGAATCATTGTATTTTTGTTTAATAATATTTCCTCAAAAGTCTGTACCATATTAAGCATACAATCAAATTAAGCCTAGTCTAGATTGTATATACAAGTTACATATCGTCCCATATAGTTAATATGTACTTTAAAACTTAGCTAAATTTATAGACAGTTGTAGACACATAGAACAATTGATTATTGAAAAGTAACATTATATTGACAGAAATAGACAAGGTATTTGATAAAAACTTCTCTTTAAGCCCCAAATCAAAACACATCTTTAAGATAAACTTTGTTAACTACTATCTATGTATAAAATACATATTTTTGTTTTATGGCTTTCTCATTATTCATTAATCTATTGTATATGTTGTCATCTATAGTGTAACGGTACGGCTGTCGCCTGTTAAGACCGTTAGCCGCGTAAGGTCCTGGGTTCAATTTCCTGATTGGTCAACTTTTCATAAATGTATTTCAGATTATTCTAAGTAAGCATTACGTTGCCTGGGATTTGAATGTGCCCAAAGTGGCAATAGGCTTACCATATATCACGTCATTGGACCTTGTACCTTGGCTACTCATAGGTGTTCTAGTATATCTACTGGACTCACGAGTCGTGGATATACTAGCACACTTCCACTTCTGCCAACCCCTTCAGGGGTTTTCAGGGACAGACAGAATATTTAAGAATGTGTTATGCTGCCCTTTTTTAGTCACATAATTAATAGATCTTTGGTTTTTTTTATATATTTAATGTACATTATTTACTCATCTTGTAAAACTAAAATTATAGATTTTAAGAACCTACTGCTAATATGGCATTTTATAAAACTAGAATAAGTTAACAAACCCACAGAAAAAAAATGCAACACAACTTTAAACTTTTTAATGTTTCAATTGCACCTAAGCACATCACCTTGAAGATGATAATTTTGCAAGTACAGGAAGGTCAGATTGCCTATTATGTGTGTGCAATAGTCAATGTCAAGTAGTTATCTATCGACACAGTAAAAAATGTGTCCTACTAACCTAGAAATATAATTCACAAAAGCAACTAAAGATATATCTGTAATTTTGATTACAATATTTGAATGCGCCTTTTAGGTTAAAAAATTAGCTCTTGCTGATGGGTTTACTCATATTATCAGTGGTAAGGAATACATTCATAGCAATGACGTCTAGAGTAGGCATAGCCTGCATTTTAAATGTAAAAATTTTCCGAGTTTTTATTTCTTTGAATAGACATGTAAATTTCTGTTGTTAAAAAATCAATCCGAGAATGACTTTTTAAGACACACTTATCCATTTGGTATATCACTTTGCCCAAAGTTGACAAAAATATAATCAATGTTTTTTTTTATTAAAATATGATATTTTTGCATAATAAACAGATCAATCACATAGTATGTATAAAAGTTTTAAGAAAAAATACATAAAGATTGGTAAGTAAATTCTGTTTCCAGCATTTAAGATTGAAATAGTGTTGCAAACTATTGTGGATGTTTGTATTGAGTGGTGGTGTTTTCATCACCAGAACCAGGTTTTTAAATAAAAAGCATGAACATAGAAGAGCTAATAGTCAAATAATGAATTAAATATACCTCACCAGTTACCAGTTATAAGGAATATCTCAACCAACACATACAAAGACTTTTCTTTTGGTATCTATCTGTATTAGGAGAATAAGAAAGAAATGGTTTTTATGATGATAGTGGTGGTAATTACTGGGCAAAGATCCTTAATCTATTTTAATTATTTTGTAATAATTAAGAATCAAACTAACAAATAAATTGAAGAATATTGATATTTTAAGTTTCACACTAGAATATATCATGATTGACAAGATATTTTGGTGTCCATATATATTTATTGTATCAATGTTGAACTGTAACATTTTATTAGGTATATTTAAATAATGTCACACCTCTAAATCTCTAAAGGAGTAGTCAGAGGTACATAGTTATGCACTCACACATTAGGCGACAATTTATGAGGTTCTATGAGTCACATAGCCAATCTATCACCATTTCGAACACAAATCCAATGCCAGTCAGTTTTATTGAGATGTGCTATCTGGGAATAGATTTGGGATCTTATACATTAAAGTTATTATTTACATTGAACAGTATTGCTTGATCGGGTCGCTCAATAGTTCTGTATTTTGTGGCAGAAGCTTACAAAATAATAAATATATTTTTGTTTAATTATGGGTAACAAATAAATATTACTGGACAAATTACACAAATTAACAATTATTACAAGTTAGACCTAATTCTATTAATTAGATCAAAGTAATGTTTTAACTTCGTCATATAATATAATTTAAATCATCTATATATAAAGCAAATATATAAATATCTGTAGAATAAAATGCAGAATGTCAATTTAGGTAAATTGGAAATTGTATAAGTATGGCATGGTAAATGTAAATAATTATCGGAATCTGTAGGGAAATCTATATACATATTTGATATTGTAAGAAATGCAGATGATATATTTTTGGTCTGTCATTTGTTGGTTAAAATGATTTTATGAAAAACACAATATTAAGATAGTTTTTCTAGGTTTCTCATAACATAAGTAGTTTATACTTCCTGTTAAGTATTATTCATAACATCATATTTATCTAAACAACTTTGTGTACATGGGCAACCATGTATGCATTCATATAGATTATCAATACACCAGCAAACATCTTTTATGTCTTTATGAGACATAAAAGATTAATTGAGAATTATACATATGTCTCGCAATTCCAAATTGATCTACAGACTAAAAAAAAAAGTGCCGTTTATAACATTGACATTTCTTTGTAACATGTTTACAATAGTTATCTTGGAGGTTATCAATAGTGCATTAATCATTTTCCTCAAACAATTGAAACGTATTTTAGAATGTTTTGAAATAACACGTATAACCAGATAAGACGCGAGACGTGTGCAATTTTAAAAGAATTCAGCTGCAGTCTAATCGATTTTAAGTAGGAAATGCGATGATTCATTTTACCGCGCAAAATAAAATTCTTGTATGGTGAAGGCGTATCGTAATTAGTGCCAGACAGGTCGATTTCCCTACGTCAGCGCGCAAGCGTCCTATAATGTGCCCAGCTGTCAGAGATCACTGACCTAAAAAATACCACGCCACACGCGACCATAACCTAAATAAAACAGTTCACATAATATCTACAGGATTAACATGTTATAAATATACTCACAGACCAGCTAAATCATAAAATAAACTCTACAACAGACGGGGATTTCCAGAGCATCCAAAGCGAAAGTGACTGACGCCGTAACCATACTTACGTCTTGAAACTTTTTAGAAATTATTTTTAAAACCACACACATATACTAACAAAAATAACTTTTAAACAAGATTTTCTATACAGATATAACTCTTTTAAACACTATTTGCACGTTTGAAACACATGACTCGACAAAAACATTGCACTTTAGTAAATCAAAAAACGTACACTTGAAGACGCTGGCCCATATCCTGAATGAGATTAGCAGCCTGCTGGCGATAGGCAAGCTCTTTATCGGCATCTAGCCCGCATTTTCTGCTTGGTGAATTCTGTAGTTGCTCTTTTGTAAAATACCATTTTTCCTGTCCTCCAGCCATTGAATGGAAATTCCGATGACTGCCCACGAAGAGGCGCGACAGAGAGCGACGCTCTGTCTATCTACACAAGTGAAAAAGAGATAGCGATATAAAAGCGGTAAACGGAAACAAAAACCAAGTCAATTGCATGATTTTAAATTTAAAATATTGAAAAATGTAATAGTAGTCTATTTATTAAAATGATTAATGTACGTTAAAAATAAAAACTATTTTTTGTTAAAAATCATAAATCAATAAAAGAGAAAGTATTTTACTGCTTTAATAATCTTCGCAGGTATTATCAAACAGCCGCCATAGTAAAATTTTGGTGGTTTCACAGTGAGGGCTCCGGTGACAGAATGTGGATCTGCGAAGAACACAGGTATGTTTACGTTTATCATTATGTTAATTTTTTAGTAATTAAAGTAATCTTTCATTTGTTATAATTTTTGTGCACTATCTTTCACTTTATTAACCATATGAGCGAAATTACGAATACGGACCTAGAATCTGTCACACTGCAAAAATGGCCGACCCACCACTAGCTAAACAATACACAAACTATTTATTTTCAAAACAATTATATTTCAATATAAAACCTGATGTCACAGTCACAAAAAATGTTGAATTATTAAAAAAAACATCGTGCTGTTTGTATATCTAAAGTAAACAATATTTTGCAATGACATTATTAATAAATGAGTTGAGTAATTGTTAATGTTTACAAAGATACGTTTTCGCGGTATTCAACGTGGTAATCATGTACACAGATTAAATAATAGTAAACATTTACTAATTGATTGAGACAAAAACATCAAATTTAATTAATTTATACTTAGGTACCTTAGATCTAAAAGTTAAGGACTTTTAGATAGGTCGCGTTTTTACGCATACAATACTATTAAATTTTATTTTCTGTATGTATCCATAAAATAATATTAACATAGAATTGCGTCTTAAGCCTCGTGAGATTACGGTCTGCAAAAAAATTTAAAAAAATGCTCAAAGCGCGTTTTATTATTATTAGTCAAATTATTAGTTTAAATTTATACGTAGGTTTGGTAGTAGGCATAATATTATTTTTGAGAAACAATGTTTCGAATAAGAACTGAAAATATTAACTACTTACAAAAACATAATATCCGCGTAATAGAGTGTAAGTAATATTAAATTTTATTATATTTTATTCGAAACAATTTTTGTGGTAACATATTTTACAAATATAAATAAAAAAATATGACTACACTAAACACATTTATGATACCTATATTATATTCAATTTGATATCCTATCCTCCAATTCTGTACCTTTATATGAGTACATGGTTCCGATAAAATAAGAAAAATCTCATTTGAAAATGCAAGCTATGGTACAGCAACAGCCATATTTTTTCAAAATATTAACCTATGTTACTTCAGGTAAATTCAAGTGTTCGCATAAAATTATTTAGATTAGAATATATCTACTAATCTGTTGATGCAAATAACTCAAATTTATCAATATTTTTATTATTACACAAACCTCAATAAATAAACTGACGCCTTTTTAATGTTAAAAATGTAATCGTGGAATGGATATTAATAAGATAGATATAAATTCTTACCAACCCTCAAACATTATAAATCATTTAATTTATTCCTTAGGATTGCTCTGGAATTTGATGCAAATAATATGTTCAATTGCACGAAGTTTATTCCGAACATTTAAATACGAGTTATAGTGTATTTAACATTATTATGCTGTAGGTAGGTGCGTCTATGTATAGTAGCGGTATGATATATTTTAATTAATTGGGTCACTCCCAAGTCCCAACATGACCACTGGTGGTAGAGTGCTGTGCACAGTCTCTCGACCGCGTAGGGATCCAACGTCTTCACTATTCCTGCCGCCATAATGGCATTGTCGTGTTCCGATCCGGAGGTCAGGGTAGCCGGTAGACTTGCACATCGTAGATAACAGCCCGACCTCGAGATAGTGACGCACCAACAATATGTATGGCGTCTATACACCACGCCTTATCATCAGGAGAATTTTCATAGCATCCGTAAAATCCGTTCAGTAGTTTTACATTTTATTTGGAGTATACAGGCAGATACGGCATTTTTTTGATATGTTAAAATTTAATATTCGTTATTCCAGTTTCTCATATCTCTTAATAAACATGACTCGGTCAAGATATCCTCTAGAATGATCTCGAAACTTTTTATTTGGAACAGCCTTAAATAACACAAGCCATTATTATAATTCCAGTTGAGTCATCAAAAATGTCGCAACCTCAGAAGGTGGTCCACCTTCCGAAGGTGAGAATGCTCAGTCGTGGACGGCCACCCGTTCGCATCACAAGCGTGAAAACCATCAAACCTCCAGATCCTGAACTAGTCAAAAAGCAGGAAGAAGTGAAACTTCGGGCACAGGTAGGAACTAAGAACATATTCTGCTTAGTTACATCGATCCTATAAAGAATTTATAAATTAAGTAACTTATATGAATTAGGTAAATAGTAATTTTCCCGCCCAAAAGGCCTAGATAAGGAGCATCGCCATTACTATTCCATTCGTTGTAAGTTTAATACTCTCCTCTCTTTGATATTATGTCTTCAATATAACTAACACTTACTTATTAAAAAAACAAACAGTTCAGCTGGTGTTTTGCTGGATATTTTAGAATAAGCTAGCGAACAAGCATATGGCTCTCCTAATGGTAGATGTTGGAGGTGCGTCACTGTGCCATGGTTAAATGGGGTTAATATGACCGCTGGTGGTATAGTGCTGTGCAGTAACTTGACCGGGTAGGGATTCACCGCCTTATTTATTTGGTGCCGTTAGCCAGTAGACCTACCAAAAATATGCTGTCTATTACGTAGCGACGCACTTATAAAATACTAGCTTTCCGCCCGCGGCTTCGCGCGCGTTAATTATTTGAATAACACAGACAACATTTTTCAGACATTCAAAGGGCAGACATTTTTCCGACTTATAATACTTATTGCGTAAAAACACACCTTATTTTTAATGTAGTCGGTTAAAAAGTAGCCTATGTCCTTTCTCAAGGATAACTCTTGCTCTGTACATTTAGTAAAAAATCTGTTTAGTACGGATATGGTGGCTATTGATCGTGGTTTTGTCTTACCATCAAGAGATCTTTTGATTCCTTCACTACTCCCAACCTTCCAGGTCAAGAAGGAAATCGTATCGCGGTCAAGGAATTGTGCCCACGAGTCGTACGAATGTACCCTGCCAGTGTTGACGGACCGTATGCACTGTGTGCAGCACATCCTCGAGGACCCGACCGCTCCATACAAACAATGCGTTCACGTGACGCAGAACGGCGTCAGGTGTAAGATGCCTGCGCCCATAGACAAAGAACAAGGGTATGTTACAAATTTTCTATGAACATTGGAGATTTTGATTCGATTCCCGCGTAGGGCAACCTTTTCTTATAAGTTTCTTCAGTTTATCTGTGGGTAAATATGTACCTTTGCCTAGGTACTCACTCGGGGATGTAAGCGTGACGTTATATTATTTGACGTAAGAACACCCGATAATGTAATGAATCAGGTATCAAATCAGGTTTCTTCATCCTACCCTATTCGCATTTCTATATCATATCAAATCGAGGTTGGTTACCTAATCTAGGGGATTTGGCAAGAGCGCTTGTTTATACATCGAGTGATTGCCATCTCAACTTTGCAACCCAGGAAGAAAACTGGCCCCTTAATTAGGTGGAATTCGAATACATAAATCCATATCCACAATAAAATGTTTTCCAACACCATGAGTACTCCACTCCGTTCGAACCTGGGTTATTGAAATAGAAATCCAACAAAAACACTTCTCAGATTACTGAAAATGAAAAAGGAAGTTAAAACATAATATATACATTTCCATGTGTTTAGATTCTCTGATCTAACCTTTTTAACGATTTTTCGTATTAAATTAAAATTGCATCGGTCCTTCGGGGATAATAGGCGTGAAGGTACTTTTGTTTTTGAAGAAGAGATGAAGTGTCCTCGTGTCCCCAGGCTATGTTTCGAGCACGCCCGCGCCGCCATGTCGGCCCGCCAGCGGAGCGCGGCGCCGCCGCCGCCCGTCACCACCACCGAGACGCTGCTCAACCAGCTGCAGCACTACGTCAGGTACCACTTCATCCATCTGTTACTTTAAATAACCCAACTTCAATTGTTCGTGTTTCAAAAGGATCATTCGGAAATTTTAAATAGACTACCTGTACTATTTATCGTAGTAAACATTTTTCCCATCTCGGTCTGGTTCCTCTGTGAAGAATAGACCATCTGCCTTTCTACCAGATAGCTTGCAAGAGGCGATCACATATTAATAAGGTCATGTTGACAATCAAGATCACTGGTGGTTGAGTGCCGTGCAGCAAGCCACTAATTTCTGGGACTTTCACGGGCAGACAGTTGATGTAATAAGGAAAAGCTGAGATTACTTTTTCTTTTAGAATTTTGTTTCAGAAATGTGTAAATAATTAAATAAAAACGTGGACAAAGTCGGGGGTGCAGCTAGTCATAGAAACATTATATGCATTTTAAAGCAAACGACTTGTTCCGTAATGTTTGTGGAGTGGCTCTCGCGAACTGCGTTCGTAATAGTGAGATCAGAGAACGGGTCTAAAAATAAGAAAGAGCATTTTCCGATGATGCAGTCGTGTAGAAAGAGTGAACGATGAAAGATTGGCGAAACAGATACACAATACGAACGTAGATGACTGTAGGTACCCATCGCATTTTACGACAAAATTGCTCGTGTATTATCTGAGAGTGGTGTCAAAAGAGTATTTATAGTGGAGAAAGCTACACAAGGATGTAGAACTCCTGACACTTGACAGTCGATGCCCTCTCCTTACTTCGCAATGGACCGGGCGTGAAGATATTTATGTGTTACTTATTCGAGACGTTACTAGTTATAACAAGAAAGAAACTCAACGAGCTTGGCCTTTTACACATTTTTAGGATTCCGTACCCAAAGGTTGAAAATCCCTATCGTGTCACCAAGCTGAATTTCGTAATGTTGAAATTGTTCACAGATGATGTATTTCTGTTGCCGCTATAACAACAAATACTAAAACCAAGTTAAACTAACTCATAGAACAAACGTGAGTTTTTGACGTATTTTTAGATAATGGTACGGAACCCTTTGGCGGCGAGTTCGACTCGCACTTGGCTGGGTTTTTTTTAATTTAGTTTAACAATATTATGTTTATATTGTAGGCCGGAACGCACGCGGACGACGTCGTGTGCGTCGTCAGTGTCAGTGGTCAGCGACCCCGCGGAACAGGAACAGCCGACGCCACACGCCATAGATCCCTTCAGTGAGTTTTTTCTTTATTTAGAACCAGCTGTGCCCGCGTTTGTTTGCGTTTTTTTTTAATTTATTTATTTTTTAAATTTCTAAAATAAATTTGATTTATTTAATGGCTTTTGCCCGTTGTTTAGGACAATGAGATTTCGCCAATGTCTACGTAGTGACTAAGACACGATGAAGTTTGCAAATGATCGGTTTATCTTGAAGTACAATTTTATTAGGATATCTCCCCAACCTGAAACAAGCATAAAATAAAGGACAGTTACAAAAACATGAAAAAAGCAGCCTAAGCCGTTTCTTATTACATTAGTTGTCTGTCAGTGAAAGTCCCGTCAAAATCGTTCCAGATGTTTCAGAGATTAGCACAGACTGAAAAATAATTTAAAAAATGTTATTTCGGTATAAGTACCTTGTAAACATACATATGCATTTAGTAAAAGCGGTTATTTTAATATTATAAACATACACACCAATTTTATTTGTATAGATGAAAAATAATATTAAGTGTTAAAGAGAAATATATTATATAAAAAAGCATTTGATATACGATACATTTATTTTTGTGCTCTATACTATTTCTATAATTTAATAAAAATTAAAGAAAATTACACTGATGATGTTAGAAAATATAAAATACTGTTTCTTTACTGACTATACTATACTGAATCAAACTGGTCAAATGCAAGTTGGACTGGCGCAGGTAAATTTATTATAAAAAAGGTTTATTTGTAAAAACAGTATATGGTTTGAGAGCCCTATTTAATTTTTTCCTTCCAGAAAATAAATAAGATCCCGTTTTTACTTCTTGGGAATGGAGTCAATTACTAATATAATTGGTGCCAGATATCGCGACGGATGTACCACGTCACATCTTGGAACCTATTATCGTGGGCTAATCGTGGTTGCATATATACCTCTGCTTAATCTTTCGGAGAAATGGGCGTAACGATGTATTTTTTTATTGAAAAAAATGTGTTCAGGGGAGATCGACGCACGCGCAGTGAACGCGTCAGTGTCAAGCGCCATAATGGAGTGTTGCAGCGCCAGTGACAGCGATTCCGACAGCGTCGTCGTAGACGGGACCTACCCCTATGACTCCGACACTGAGGACGCACCCTGCGAGGATTTGCCCTTGTGGTACGGAATATGTTGTTTTATTTTACACTATAAAATATGGCAGTACTTACAATTTTTGGTTATCATAAAATTAAAAACGAAATATGAGTAACTACAGACTCGGTCCGGTTTCGTACGGATATATTATGCATGTTATATAAGTATAAACCTTTGTTATATATTATATTAAGACTCTTGAATCACTCTCTTGAAAAAAATATCAAAATTCGTTGAGTAGTTTTAAAGATCTAAGCTCACAAAGGTGACAGTCAGAAACGGGAAGTGACTTTGTTTTGAATTAAGTATGTACTGTTAAAATGGTAATGAAACTAATAAGTAATATTATGTTTATTGGTACAAAACCTTACTTATATATAAAATTCTCGTACGTTTTCGTACTACTACAAAACAGCTTGGCCGATTTTCATGAAATTACGACGTGTGTGCGGGTGATCGGCAACCTATCGCTTCGGTTTAACGTTAACACTGGCGTTAAACGAGGTCGTATGTGTGTAAAATGAATTAAAACTTGACTTGAACGTTATACAATACTGAGGCGGTGGTGCGGTGTCGCTGCAGGCGGGCGGGCGTGCTGACGGCGGAGGAGGCGGTGTGGGCGGCGCGCGTCGCGCTGGCCGAGCTGCGGGCCGCCTACGGCCGCCAGGTGGCGCACCTGCTGCGGGCGCTGCGGGCCGCGCGTCTGCGGTACCTGCGGGCGCTGCGGGCCGAGCGGGAAACCTACTGTACGTACCGGCCTCTGCGGCGGGCCGCGGCGAGACATCGCATTTTTTTATATTATAATTATACTCGATTCAGTCTCGAGTGGATTAATTACAACTTGGCCGGTGACCAAATTAAAATTAACCGTCAAGTGCGAGTTGGATTCGCTTATAAGGAGTGTCGTAGCATTTATCTATAAAAACAGCGAGACAAAAAATTGTTTGGGAACATCCTTTATATATTTATTTTGTTCTGTTTTTAGTATTCGTTGCTATACGTGACATCAGAAATACATAATCTGTGAAAATTTTAAACTGTCTAGTGAGTATGAGATACAGCCTAATGATAGATAGATAGACAAATAGAAAACGGAGTCTAAATAATGAGGTTCCGTTTTTTACTTTTTGTATTCGGAACCCTAAAAAAGTCCAAAGTAGTCGTAGACACGTCGTCACTTAACATCAGGTGAGATGGCGGTCAAATGACTGCCTATTATAATATACCCCCCTCCCCTTAGGCAGCATCCACGTGCAGGCCCGGACGGGCCCGGCGGCGGCGCGCGAGCGGCGGGTGCTCCGCAAGCTGAAGGCCTACGCGGGGTACCGGCGCCCCCACGGGCCCAGCGCCGTGCTCGCCAAGAAGCTGCAGCGGCGACGGGCCAAGGTCACACACACACACTCGCAAGCACGCACGCACGCACGCACGCACACAAACTCACACAAACGCACACAAACGCACACACACACACACACATACACACAC